>JABUQX010095946.1:32500-36315 GCA_015478945.1 Trachelipus rathkii | reverse complement strand
ACTATACTTAATATATAAATTATTTATTTATATATACATTATATTTATATATTATAATATTTATATATCATATTATATATATAAATATATATATATATATATATTATATAATATTATATATTATATATATAGTAGTTATATATATATAGTTATATATATTATATTTAATATATATATATTAATTATATAATATATTTATAATATATATTTATTAGATATATTATTTATATATATAAGAAATTATATACTATAATATACTATATGATGTATTATATTATATATATTATCATATTAATCATATATAATATATTATATTTTAAACGGTTTATAATAAATATTCACAGAACTTTCTGATTTCCAAATTCATAATATAAAAACTGGTACATGGGTAAGCGGCCAAACGATATTATCTTTCTTTTCCCAAAAAGTCTTTATGGTTCCAAATTTTTTCTTAGTCTCTGTGTAGGTATCATGGTGAGGGCAATATTTTGTTTAAACTTTGAATATCAATAAGTATATGTTCTTAATTAGAAAGCATAATAACTCACGTGGTTTCTTAAATTATGCTGTCTAGTTTTGAATAAGGAATTGCATTTTTAGAAAATTTTGCTCCTCTTCAAATTTCTCAGTTTCGAGTTTGGGATCTTGGGAGAAAACATAAAGAAGGAGACGATTGGTAATTATACTCTTCACATAAATGCCAAAAATCTTCATCCTGATATAAGTTTATTATTGAACTTTCTGTGCTGAACGAGAGCACGTCAAAATTGTAGGCACCATTTTACCTAAATTCTTTCCAAGTTTGAAATTTCATCGTTTTATGTTTTCCAAATTATGCTTTACAAATTTCAAATTCTAAATCAAACAATGCTCTTTTTTAAGTATGTGAAGTCAAGAAATACTTATCTTGAAATGGATACTTATATTTAATTTAATAGTCATCATGCAGTTAAAGTCTATAAAGAATTAAATTCACATGTTTTAAACAGGTGCTCATTGCCAAAGGTTGCTATTGTGAACTTTTAAAGATTTTTATAAAAAATCTACATTAATTCATTTAACGAATTATTTATGTAATATATAGTTTTAAATTTGCTATCTTTTGGCATTAAATTTATAATTTTAGCATTAGTAATTCAAATTAATGCTTTTTCAATTAATTACTCGCTGCCAACCGCTTCGGCAACCCTTCCATTGAGTATAAAAGGAACGGTCACAAGCGACGCTTCACACATTTTTTAATCATACTGCTTGCTTGAAAGAACTCTGTCCAATTTAGCTTGCGTTCCCGAGTTCCAACGTTACATCATTTTTGATAAAATCTATCCTTCAGACGGATTTCACTTTCCTTTTTTTAGGGTGACATCACTCTTTTGGAAGTGACCACCATCTCCAGTAGGCTCCCTTCGATTCTTTTTGTTTTTTGATCAGGGAGGGAAACGTCAACTTTCACTTCTTTAGATGGTATTTCTAGTGATTTACATAGGTATTATATTTGTGTTTAAGCCTTCTGGAAGAACCGTTAGGAATCCACATGCTAATGACCTCGGTCACCCTTCTCCCTTTCAGATGTTTAGTGTAAAAAGGCTCTAGTGTTTTGATTTGTTTTTTATATTCATTTTTTGATAAATATTGTGACATTATATATATTATATAGGACAATTCTCGTTGATAGTAGGCCCATAAATTTATATATAAAGTCACGATATTTTGTATAGAATAGCCCGTAAGATCTCAAATTAATCCTTTCAGCCCACGTTTGTTACAAGTTTGCTTCTGTTGCAAAAACTTGTAACTCCGCGTCGATCGTTGGAAATCTCATTTAAGCGATCGTTTTCCTTTTTTTCGGTTGTTTTTTTTTTTAAATAGGGTCCAGTTTAAAGTTAGGAATGGAGATTCTACGAGGTTTTGAACTTTTCTTTTTATCTACTTTTTTTTCGGCGCAAAATAAAATTTTTAATATTGTCAGACATCATAGTAAACAACACCATGTAAACTATTTTTTTTTTTTTTAAACACACAAACTGTAAAATCACACACTTTGATTGTAAAAATTTACTTGTAAAGTTTGCGAATGGAAAACCGAAAAGTAAAAATTTTAATATAATTCCAATGGTAAAAATTTTAAAAGTCCAAATAAAAGGTAAAAAGGGAAGGTAAAAATTTTCAACAAAGAACTCATTAAAAAGTAAAGTAAAACGCTAAATTGGGAAAAATTAAAATTAAAATAAAAGCGAGTAAAAAAGCTAAATTGGGAAAATAAAAATTGAAAAAGTATCAGAATTTAAATATTGAAAATCATGTCGTTCAAAATATAAGTTCAAAAAAATTAAAATTAGTTAGGTTACGACATTATTGCTCGTCAATGGAAAACATATGCAGTTTGCAGTATTTTCCATCAACAAACTCTATGTCTTCGTGGAACATCTTCAAAAAATTTTCATTGCTGAATCCAACAACAGACTTCGTCATTTATCTAATAAGATGATAAATGTATCCAAGGCACCTCCTTTGTTAATTAAAATCACAAAATTCCGACCGCCTTCTGCAAAAGAAAAAAAGTCTTATTATGTATACGTACTACAAATAGAAAATAAAAGTCAAAATAATAAAATAAAATAAGAAATAAAATTTCCTTCAAAATTTCATAAACGTGAAAATTTGATCCCTTCAGGAAAGCCTTTATATTGGATACTAATAAATATATATATATATATATATATATATATATATTATATATATATATATATATATATATATATATATATATTTATAATTTTATTTTATTATTTTTTATTTTAATATTTTTCACTATTTTATAATAAATATTATTTTTTTAGTTATTTTTTTACATTTATTTCTTAATATACAAAGTAATAAAGAAATATATATATATATAATATATATATATTATATATATATATATATAATATTAATTTATATATATATATAATATAATATTATATATATATATATATATATATATATATATATATATATAATATATAATATATTACATATATATAATATATTATATATAATATATATATATATTATATATATATATATACTAATATATTATAATTATATTATATATATATATACTATATATTATATATATATATATATATATATAATATATATATATATTATATATATATATATATATATAATATATATATATAATATATATATATAATTACGTATACTATAGATATTTAATATATATATATATATATATATATATATATTATATATGATATATTATAAATATATTATATATATATATATATATGATATATGATATATATATATATACTATATCCTTAAAAAGGATGTTAACCGATATGTATAATGAACGAACCATATAATCGATTTCTTTTTCGATTATTTCAAGGCACTAGAGCGACAGAGCTGCCAAAAATAGTTTTTTTTTAACTAAAACAATACCTAGATTAAACTGCAAAGATGGAAAGAGTCAGGGCCTCTCGGCCTCACCGTCGGCTCGAGCCCTTAAAAAAAATTATAAAAAAAATAATATTCTTCTGGATCATGAAAAAAAAAAACGTTCTTGGCAACTCTTGCGCTCCTTCTATTTGCGAGCTTTAGGCTAACACGTGTACCTTGTAGGTTCACGCGTGTACTCGGCGATTTGGCTATGAATTGCATGTCAATATTTGATTTTGATACAAATATACCCCACCGCACTATATATATATATACTATAATATATATTTATATATAGTATATTAATATTATTATATATATATATTATAATATAGTATTATATATAATATTATATCATATATATATTT
>JABUQX010095946.1:5000-27500 GCA_015478945.1 Trachelipus rathkii | reverse complement strand
AAACCCCTTCTGGCACTGAATTAGCAGAAATAAGAGAAACGATTTCAGACAATTACGGAATTGCAAGGAAAACTTCCAGCAGGAGTAGATGAATAATATTTGCGTGATCACAGGCGGGTTTGACATGGTCTCAACATTGAAGATTGCGAAAAGACCATTTAAGAAGTTATAGAAAGAAAACTTAAATATAAAGCTAATCCAAATGCACAGTTACGGAACTTTCCGGACTGGGAAATTAAGAACTGGCAGTTGAGAAATGGAAACTAGTCAATCAGATTTAAGAAAAAGAAAAGAGCCTTAAATTAAATTTGATAAAGCTCTGTACTGCAAACAAACCTAACGTCTTACATACCGAAATTTAAACACCTTAAAAAAAGAACTTTCAACGAAATCAGCGACCATCTGTAAGACAAATAGAATCATTATAAGATTTGTTTCTTTAAAAATGACATACTTTTAAAAAGTGACATGCATTTATATTTGAAAAAATCCTGCCAACTAATAAGTCAATTAAAATTTAGTATCACGAGGAGATGCATTGAATATCTCAACAATCTAAACTTCTTGCCACAGCCAGAATAAAGCATGAGTTTCATAGCGTACTGTAGCCAGCGAGGTTTTTGATAAAAAAATTATTTTATATATTACAAATATATTCCTTATTAAAGATCTCATTATTGTTATTATATTATTAATTATTATTATTATTATTATTATATTATATTCATTACTATTTATTATTACTATTTATTATTATTATATTATTAATTATTATTATATTAGGATCATAACGAGTATTATTATATTATTTCATAATTCATTCATTTATTATTATTATTACATTGTGATAATACTAAGTAATGGTTAATCATCTTAAGATCCTTTATTATTAATTATTATTATATTATATTATTATTATTATTATTATTGTAATTATTATTATGTATATTATTATTATTATTATTATTTATTATTATTATTAATTCATTATTATTATACTATTATTATTATTATTATTATTATTATTATTCTATTATTATGTATTATTATTATTATTATTATTATTATTATTGTTATTATTTATTATTATTATTATTCAATTATTATTTTTATTATTATATTATTATTAATTATTATTACTTATTATATTTATTAATTGGATTTATTATTATTACTAATTAATATTCAGATTATTATTCACCTACTTTTACAATTATTAACTATTATTCCATTATTATTATTATTATTATTATTTTTATCCGATATATTATTATCATTTATTATTGGATTATGTTCATTCATTATTGTTATCTATTACCTACTTTTACAATATTAACATTATTATTTAATATTATTATTATGCTATTATTATTATTATTTTAATTATTATTATTATTATTATTATTATTATATTATTATTTGATTATTATTTATTATATTATTATTAATTCTTGATTTATTATTATCTATTATATATATATAATATATATATATATATACTGTAATATATATATATATATATATATATATAGTATATATAAGTATATATAATATACTTATATTTATATTATATATATTATATATATTACTATAATATACCTATATATATATATAATTCTTAATAATAATAATAATAAAATTAATAATACAATAACTAATGAATAATATATATATATATATATAAGTATATAGTATATATATATATATATATACTATATATATTATATATATAGTTTATTATATAATGTAGTATATATATATTCATATATATATATATTATATATATATATAAACTATATAGTATAGTATATATATGATATATATTATATAGTATTATATTATATATATATATATATAATATATATATATTATACTATATATAGTATAATATAAAGTATATATACTATATATATAATACTTATATTATATATACTATATATATGATCATATATATATCTATTATAATCAGTATAAGCTGTTGTGATATGAGTGTGCTGTAATGACGACAAAAAGAATGTGATCCAAATTTACCTATAAATTTAAAAAAATGGCGGCCGTTAAAAGTATTGAGGCGACATTCCATGAAAGCGGATGACTTAGGTTAAAAATTTTAAATAACCAAAAAACACCTACTTGTTGCTACGCCACGAATCAAGATGCGATATTACTCTAGCATCTTAATGAGATTATGACTATTATAAAGGGAATGTAGATCCTTAGGTAATTGGAAACATCTCATTTAATAATAACAACTCTTCCAGAAACAGCTACTCCTTCCATTAAACAATTTCAGCACGTTGTTGACCAAAACAACCAATGAAATCACTGTCTTTTAGTGTTACGCATTACAACTGTTAACTCATTTGATCTGAAGTGTGTCTTCTTACGTGTTTCTTTCGTTATGAATATGGATCTTTAATTTCTACGTGTATCACACTTCCGAACTTAGCTAAAATGCATTTAATATACTGGGATGGCACCACGCTTAAAATATTCCAAAGGCAAGAGGCCTAATTCTAAAAAATATCCAACCGAAATTTGACCGAAGCGCAAGGTTTTTTTCCACTATTCATCGAACGCCCTGTCTGAAAACAAGAAAGTATTCGAACCATCTATAGTATTGGAGCGTTACTCACGAGCAAAGTTAACCCTTACCACGCTCCATCCAGGTGCATACTCTATTGCCACGTGACATGCTCCTCCTCGTGTTTTATTTGTCAATGGTTTTTGAACAAATGTTTTGACCCAAACTTTTTAACGAAGTTTTTATTTACCGACGAGGCTCACTTTACTAAGAACAGCTATCGTCCGCGTTCATAACGAACACAAGCTTGGGCAAACGGAATCCTCATGCCATTAAACAGAATCGTTCACAACATTCAGTTTTCAGTAAACATTTTGGCAGCCATTCTACAGGATCAATGTACTTATGTTCGAGCTTTCTCCCAGGCTTAATGACATAATCTATACATTTTATTTTTTGAAACATGAGCTCCGTACCTTGTTGATGCTTACCTCTCAGTTGCGCCAAAACTGTGCTTATGCATGATGGCTCCTGCACCTTTAGTGATGCAGTTCGTAACACCTGAACTGAGACCTATAAAATCACATGGAATAGGTCGAAGTGGCTCCAGTCCGTGGCCTGCAAGGGCACCAGACCTTAAATCCTTTGGATTATTACCTATTTTGGACATTTTACAACGACATTACGACGTATACTCTCTCCAATAACTTACACCGTCTTGAAGCACCTAGGATTAAGGATTATGATCTGATATTTGGGAAACGAATCAACAGACTCCTGAATTCGAACAGGTCCGACTCGATGAGGAAGACGCCTAGAAGCGTCATTTGGGAAACAAGGAGTGTCATTCAACATTCCATTTTTAGTCTTTGAAATCATTTGTAGGTATTAGAAACAGTATGTTTATGATGTACAAAATTAAACTATAACATATCATATAGAATATGGTTATTACCAACTCCTATCCGAATGAGTTATTTCGCTCCTCAACCATACTTTTACGTCAGCCATTTTTAAATTTTGAGTATACCTCTTACTGGTCGTTCGGAAGATAGCTAAGATATGTAGTCAAAAAAAAATCACGATAACAGATAGGCCTGACGGAAAAAACAAGCTTCCTTTAATGTCTTTAAGGAACTTCTACGTTTACTTTTTGCATTCTTCAGTTACCAAAAAATTTTTTACCGATTTAATTTTCACATCACCCCTTATATATATACTACTTAACTTTATACTTATTAGTTATATATATATATAAACTATATATGTAATAACTTATATAGTATATATATATCATGATTATAGTAATATATAACTAATATTAATCGTTAATGTATTATACTATATATATATATACTATATATATATATATATACGCTATATTATATAAAATATATATATATATAATTATCTCTCTATTACTATTATAGAGTATATAATATCGTAATAATCATCAATAAAATATATATAGTAACAGTATATATCTATATATATACCTTATATACTTATATTATTATATATATATAATATATATATACTATATATATACATTATATATATATTTAACTCCCTTTTAAAACGCTGCTTAATCCCCTTGTAATAAGGGGTAACCGGCAGGGACCACACGGAAATCGAATCTTTTATGTCCGGCTATCCCAAACCGCACCACCCACCCAACATGTGCGCAGTTTCGTGTTTTTACTTGCTTGCCCATCCAGATGAGATTCAAAACTTCCAACTGCTACGCTGAGGATTTGAACCAGCGTCCTCTCTCGTATGAGAGTCGGCAACTCAGCCTCTGCACTACGAGGCGTTCTTCTGCGCCAAGAGGCTTTCTTTCTGCGCCACGAGGCGTTATATGTACTAGTAGTATACTAGTATACTAGGCATTATACTAGTACCTAGTTGCATTCGCTGTGCTATAAAGTTTCTTATGTGTTGTACCTCACATGGATGTGAACAGAAATGAGCATATAACTCCGCAGGATATTTTCAGCAGCTTAAACACCTTTGAAATATTTTTTCACTGATTCTGGAACCATCATATCGTTAAAAGTGAAAGGCACTATTTAATATATAAGAGAATTTACTATACTTAGTAGATTTAGGAAATAAATAGACAGCAGGAAGCCACATGTGTCTGTCCCAGTCAACCAAATATTTATCAAACACATGCTCATGAAACATGCACAACCTACACCGCACCCTAAGGCTTGTCAATATCCCAAACAAAGGCCAATATAACATATACTCCAACTACTACCAAATGCAAAAACTATAGCTAAGGTACATGCTTGCCCACTACGAGCTTCAATAAGTTTATTGTCATACCGGTGGTTACAATATGCAGTTTTACCTTCACTAACTGACTAAAAAACCTCAATTTGGCTTAGTCAGAATATACTCTATGACGTCCAAACCATGCGTATCCTTATCCAATCCTTTCTTAAATGTTCCAAGTCTAGGTGTACCGGATAGTGATTTTTCCCTATCCGCGGATGCGGATGCGGTGCGCGATAGTTAAAGTCACTATCCGCGGATTGCGGATGCTGATAGTGGATAGTTTTAGGTATCGCGCACAGGAAACTTCTATGTCTATATATATATATATTATAGTATAGTATAATAAGTATACTATATACTATATATATATATATATAATATATATATATAATATTATATATATATAATATATATATATATTCCATATAATATTATATATACTATATATATATATTACTTAGTAATATATATACATATATAATAGTATAATATATATATATTATATATATATATATATCATAATATAATATAATATATATAATATATTATATTATATATATATTTTATATATATATATTTATACTATATAAATATATATATATAGCTATATAAGTATATATATTATAATTTTTTATATATATATATTATATATATATTTATATATTATATATATTATATATAAGGTATATATGATATATATATATATATATATATAGTATTATATATATTATTACTATATATTATACTATATACATATATAGTATAGGTATATATATATAATAGTATATATACTTATATTATTATATATATATCTATATTATATATATATATATGATATATTATATACCTATATTATATATATATATATATATCCTTGTTACCAAACATATAGGACGCTGGGACCCAACTCTTTTGCACCGCACACAAACCTCTTTCCCATGCCTTCACCAATCTTGGAAATGGTTCTCTGATAATGCTGAAATTAAAATTCTCAAAATTAGGTTCAAAACACAAAAGGCTTCATGAAATCCCTTTCAGGGCCGAGATTGCTTATCTTTTCGGTCACGTAAATGGAGATCTGTTTATTTTCTTCCACACCACTGAAAGCACACTCACTAGTCTACACTTTGTTGAAAATGCCATGCTAAGAATTACCTGCACGACTTCTGCAAAGATGTGGAAAGACTTTTACACATTATCATTCCAAAAAGACTTAGTGGACTCTTTATCTGCAGAGACTAAGCTTTTGACACCTCTGGAACAACGACCCTCTACATCGTGCTAGAAGCCAAAGAACTTCATGGATTTCATAAGATCCAATCGCTAACAGATATGGTAATTGCATTGCCTTGTTTTTTGTTGTCTTTGTTTTTATTGGCTGGTGAAATGTCTGCCTTTAGCAGGCATTTCATCCCATAGGCATCCTAAATTAATTTTAACATCTGCACAACACGATGATTCAAGAAATTTTGTTTTGTATCTATAGATTTAGAAAAGTTGCTATGCTGTACATGCGATCATCGTTTTTGCAGAGGTTTGATATATCATCTACTTTATCTCAGCATGAGTGTTTTGTCATCCTTGGAAAGTACCTTTCTTTTAATAATTAGGCATATATATATATATATATATATATACCTATTAATTATATATATAAGTATATATATAATGATATTAATACTATATATATATATATAATATATATATATATATAGTGTATTATTATTAATAATATATTATATATATCATATTATATACTATATATAATATATAGTATATATATATATACTTATATATACTATACTATATACTATACTATAATATATATAACTATATATATATATACATATTAGCTATATATACTTATATATATATATATATTATTAATATAATTAGTATATATAGTATATATATACTATATATATATGATATATATCATATATTATATTATAAATAAGGTTAGTGCACACACGTTTCTCATATTTCATAGATGAATACTACCCGCTATCGCCGAGAAATTAATCAGAGATGCGGTCTTGCGGTAGCGCGATAGTGAAAAATGATGCGTGATATCCCCGCATATTGCCGATGCGGATGCGATTATCCGGCTACATCTCTGAGTTCCAAGTGATGTCCATTCAAAAATCTACTGCCTCAATTAATCATTTCAAAAATTCAACGACCCCTCAATTCACTTAAATGAATGTTTTCTTGCATCGAGGATATATGTCATTCTTCATAATTTTCTCCTATTGTGATCCCTGGTCTCCGTCGTGGTGCCACGTTTAGAAGTAATTTATTGATCTCAATATTCACAATTTAATTTCCAAATATTTTGTTTGACCTTGTATCATGTACCTCTAAGGAAATCTCTACTCTACAGGACAAACATTTCTACTGCCTTTCAGGCCTCTCCTCATAGGCCCTTACCCTCAAACTCAGAAATCATCCTTGTAGTCTCCTTACGTTTTTCTATCCCTTCAGGATATCTATGTCTTATTCCTTAAATAGAGGCCTCTAAACTTGGTTTAAGTCTCAATCTGAGTTACATTACAGTACATTTTAGCGATTTTATTTACCTTTGAAAACAGCCATTGGATTGTTTTACACCCTGAATCTTATTAGGTATACGCCATTTTATAAAACATGAGTCCTATATTTTCAGAATTGCTGCTTCCGGTGCTTTTGTGAGTAATTTGCCAATTTCCGTAAGGCGCTGCCGGTAGGACTTCGTTGCCTACCAGAGCTTGCGCCGTTGGCCTGACGCGTGTGTTAAGCCCGCACACACCTCACCTGTGCCTAAGCTGCTCCCGATTGCCCCGAGGAAGTCCGATCCTCCTGTCCTCCCATCACCGGCCCCGGCATGTCCTGCCTGCTACTCTCAGAGCCCTCATTGCGGGTCCGCCGATCCGCGCACATTCCAGACACACGCACTCTACTCGAGCGACCCGATGACCCTCTCCACAATTTCCCACTTTTCGAACTGCGGCTCATGCACGCCACGCCTGTAGGGGACTACTTGCGGGGGCGAAAAAATCACCGAACGGACGCGGTGGGGTTACGTTTTATAATGATTGACATTGCTCTAAATCTTTTTCTTTTTTTTTCCAAAGAGTCAAGTCATTCCCCATTCACACTCGTTAGTTTAAACTTTTATTTATGTAATCTAGGTGAATGAACCTTACAAATTACTGTTTAAAATTCAATTTGCCACATATCTGTCCAAAAATGTAGCTTATAATATTATTAAATCTTTTCATACCCATTCATTATTCGCTTACTGAGATAGCCAATTTGGCATCATCTGCAAACTTGGAAACCTTACATTAAGTACTGGCCTAAAATCATTTTACATAATAAAGAAACAGCCCCTTGATCAATAAGCGGTCGTTACCATCCACAAACTCTGTCTCTTAATTTCCAATTATAAATACTCATTACTTTTCTTTTATTATCATTATTATGTAATTATTATTATTATTATTAGATATAAATGCAATAAAAAATTTCGATCCTTAAAAAATTTGCGGGGGGGGGGGGGGGTTCGTGATATCCCCCTAAACCCCTCTTTACGGCTCTTACTATATATACTAGTTAAGATATATATTTATATATAAACTACTACATTACTTACTACCTATTTTTTTATATACTATAATATATATATATATATATTTATATATATATATATTAGTCATACTATTACTTATATATATATATTATATATATATATATACATTATTATACATACATACTTTTAATTACAAGAAAAAATCCGCTTTGATATCTATTATATATATATATATATAATAGATCCAATAGGATGTGTTCTTAGCGGAACTCAACTTACAAAGAAATTAAAAGACGACACAGAAGCTTTGATCATTTAATTAGGACGTTGTCGGGTTTATCCAAACACCATCATCAGCTCAACAACAAATTAAAATTACAATAATATTACGAAAAATTAAAAATATTAATGAAATAATTATATTAATATATAATAATAATAATGATTTAAAAATAACAATAATTAATTAATAATTAACAACAATAATAAATAATAATAATAATAATAATAATAATAATAATTAAATAATAATAATATAATAATTAATAAAATAATAAATAATAAAATATTATAATATCCACAATAATAAAGAACAAAAATAGAAAAAGTTAAAACAGTTTAAAAATAAAATCTATATTAAAATTATAAACCTATCCTTAAAAAACAATAAGACAGTATTTTTTAATGTAATAGTACAAAAATAACAAAAACAACTGCTTATATACTAGAAAATCAATACCTGTGTGTTGGTAACATTTTTTTTAAAAAAATTAAATATAAATTATACAGTAAATGAAATATTAGGTTAATAAAAAATTACACATGATTAAACTGCGTATTATATAAAGTAAAATAAATAAATAAATAAAACCCAAAATTAAAACAAAATATATTAATTGAGGAAGCCATCGTGAGTTAAGTGTCGGCTTTGTACTATGTATAAAACAAGCTCTCGAGAATCCTTCGTTTCAAGTAAACCTGATGCCGAAGACAACACCTTGAAGCTTTCTTTTGAGATGTCATGACGGCTTTAATCTTGTTTTTTAGCTGTATGATGGGTTTTGGATAAACCCGAAACGTTCTAATTAAATGATATCACCTTTTAACCCTTTATTTTCTTAATATAATTATAATATTATATATATATCAATAATTATATTATATATATAATATGTATATTTATATATATATAATGAATAATATATATATACTAACATACGTTATTATTATATATTATATAATAATATATATATATATATATATATTATATAAGTATATATTATATATATATATATATATATATATATTATGTATATAGTTATAGTATATATATATTTATATTATATATATATATATATAATATAAATATATATATATATATATTACTATATATTATATATATATTATACTAAATATATATATATATATATACATAAATTATATATAGTATAGTATATAATATATATATATATATATATAATATTACATCTTACTTAGTATACTATATACTATAAATATCATATATATATACTATATAGCTATATTTATTATACCCTATTATATATATTATATTATTATATTATATATTTAATACTATATACTTTTATAGCGTACTATAATATAAATATGATATTTGGTATACTATATCATATATATATGTATATATATATTATATATATCATATATATATAGCTATATATATAGATATTATATAGATATATAATATACGCTATATATATATATATATATATAGTATATATATTATATATATATATATATATAGTATATATTACACACGGAGGCTAACAGTACTACTCAGCGTACATATTATCGGATTATTATCCTCACCATACTATTAATTTTTAAAGCTTAATTTCACTTCTTTATGATACTTAATATTATTTATACTAGTTAATATATATATACAGTATTATATATTATAATATATAAATATACTAATTAATATATATATATGATATATAATTAGTCATATATTATATATATATCAGTAATATATATAATATATTTGAAAGTCTGTTATATATGCAACACTTACTTCTCATAAGGGATTTATTCACAGAATATAGTACATCGGTTGTGCAAGGAGAAGAGAATTCCACATATTATAGTATAACGTGTAAATGATCAGTGAAATCGTGCTGTTATAATAATAATCTTAACACACATGTACAAAAATTCTCTTTTACGACATATGCTTTTTTTGTATAAAAAGTAGAAAAATAAATATGTAAAACTACATATCATTTATTAAGAATCATAAAAGATCTTTGTAGAACTGTACGTATATAAACCATGAGTTGTATTGTGACAAAAAAAAAAAATACATGGTGTGATACCAACACTTAAAAATAACGTATATATATATAGTATATATATATATATATATATATACTACTATATAATATCAATATATTATGAATATATAATATATATATATATATATCATATATATTATATAAAGGATGAATAGGAAGATGAAAGCAAATTTTGAACAAATTTATTAGTAATGACGTTTTCGGGTTATATGACGGTACCCTTATCAGCAGCTCGCAATTGAAATAAAATAATCTAATTTTGTTACATAAAAAAAAGCTACACTGACTAATCTTCAATCAATGCAATCAATCATAACATATTTAAAATTTGAAAACCAAACAAAATCACACGAAAAAATACCTAAGATTGAGTTAGGTTTCATTTATAGAGAAGGCGACAAGGCATAACTAAAAGCTTACGAAAATTTGTTTACAGTGAGAGAACAAAAAACAAAAGTTACTTGGTTGGAATATTAATAGTAAAATTAATGAGTGAAAAGGGGGATAGAAGACAAATCTTTATTTAATTCGGGTTTTAATTCAAAATGTAGAGAGACTCAAAGAAATCTTTCGTGTCGAGTGTGGGGGATCATTGGCAGGGCAATAGGAACTAAAATTTATTTTGTGCTTGCCAATAGGTGATTTATTTTAAATGATGATTGCTAATGGAGGGAGTTATCTGGGTTGTGATAGGTAACCCAGTTTCTATAAGAAACCCCCCGGTGTTCGAGATCTCAAGTAAATGGAGTCCTGTTTGGCCTACGTAGCGAAACGTTACAGTCCCGCACACTTATCAACTATTACTAATTGAGGACTCATATGTAGAGGAAGAGAATTTTTATGGCGGAAAAAATTTGATACTATAGTTATTAATGGGAATGAAAATAAAGCGAGCAAAAGGAAAAGCATTTGATAGAGTGTGATTCAGAGTTTTCACAAGTTTTGCAGGTGCTACATGACCGAAGAACGCGAATTTTTATAACGCACAGACTAAGTTGGTTCTTAAGGCTACTGGTTCGGGACTTGAAATTAGGCGAAATCGTTCCATTAAAGAAAGTTCGTTTACTAGGTTTGATAACTAGCTGTGTGTGAGGATAAGGATTGCAAAATGCAAATTGGACAGGTATTTGTATTTCAGGTTGGAAAGACAAACCATGAGTAGCATAGTAAAGGCACTGGAAAATTTTGCATTGTAGTGGAGACAGTAGTTTGTATTTGGAGGAGAGAAAACCTAAAAAAAATTTAGACCCGTAAGTCAAGATAGTAGGAAGCGTTTCTGATATAAAGAGGTAGAGAAGCGAACCATTGTTCGAGACGTATTAGGGTGTCAAGAAAAAGGTAAGAGTTATTTTGCATGGTTCTTACAAGTAACATAGGCGATGTTAGCTATGTTGGTGTTAAGATAGTTAAGAATAAAGGGCATGAAGTGGATCCCGGAATATAACATAAAACAATCATCGACATAGCGCCTATAAATAAGGGGTTTGAATTCAAGGGGCAGTTTCTGTATACTATATATATATATATTATATTAACTATCATATATATATATAGTAATATACTATATACTCTATATATTATATTATTACTATATACTAGTAAATATAAATATATATAGTATATAAATATACCCATTTAGGAAGTAAAGAAAAGGCTCGTTAAGCCTTTAGTATGAGAATATGAAGATTAACTCAGACATCTTAACTATAATCTAATCTTCCTTCATAGTTCCAGGTTACTTCGTAAAATCAGTGATTTCCACATTTGTTTCACAATATCACACATCGTGTCTCTGCAATTCATAATATTGGAAATAAAAACATGATTACAAGTATGGAGAAAGATATTTTTGCTCTCGGTGACTTTCATAAAATCTGAAATGGAAAATAGATCATACCGTGAGATGGTATTTTCAGAATTATATATATGGCCTTAAAAAATCTGGGATTTCTGTTTAGGTTTCCAGAATTTTTTTCTTCAAAACAGGTTACCCAAATACATAAAGGTCTTATTCGCCCTTCCTATTGATACCGCTTCCCGATATTTTGGAGAGTCTCCTTTACATATACAGTCGCGTTTTTGGGATAGTTTTAATGTTGTGCTAAGGCTAAGAATACTAATAAACTGTCCCTACTTTCATACTCCTTTGACCCTCTATCTCTGCGATGTAATGTTGGTGCACTATCTCTTTGGTACTATCTCTATAGGTACTACAACGCAGGATGTTGGAGGGACGATTACCTCTCGCATTCCATTAACCATTGCGTTCGCCCTCGAACACAAAGAGTGCCCTTCCTTTCTCATGTAATTCAGTATGACTATTGGGGACCTCAGGCCTGTTCGTTGTGATACCTCCTTCTTTCCAACCACCTCTCTTCTGGGAAACTCTCTGCTTTCAACTTTTCTTCCAACTGTACTTAATCTCCCTCCTCTTTAAGTCCTCCACGTCAGCTTCAACACGAGAGATTTGGGTTCATTTTATTATTTTTGCCCCTCTTGAGACGGGCTCTCCACGTAAGTCGGTGGTAAGGTTGGCGAGTTTTAGTGTTACTGTGTGTGCGGATTACCAATGTATGTATGTTAATAATAATATAGAAAAATCAGCAATTAAAGAGTATGATTAAAACGTATATAACATCACTATGATATACTATATATATATATATATTATACTAACTATATATATATTATAGATATATTATATATATATATATAATATATATATTATATAGATAATATATATTAATATATAACTATATATTATATATATATATATATATATATAATATAGTATATATATATATATACAATATATATATATACTATAGTTATATATTATAACATATACCTTTAATATATATAATATTTATAATAATATTAATACTATATACTATATAGTATATATATATATATAATATATATATATACTATATACATATATATTAGTATATATAGTATAATATATAATATATATATAGCGTTGTTCGGTGTAGCTTGATGGCATCGCTGTTATATCTAGTTGCTTGCTTTATGTAGTCGTTGTAGGTTTCTTATTATTTGTTTTAGTCGTAGGTGCGGTGCCAAGTTGATGAGAGGCGTAGTTTAGATCGGAGGAATGTATTGTTTGGTCATATGGAGGGTGCGTGAATGTTCTGGTTACTGTTTTGCGAAGTCTTTGCCAGATGCGATAGGTTCTTCATATGCTTCAGTTTTCTTGTTTGCAGAAATGAAATTATGTTGTATGTGTGTTTTTGTGTGAAGATAAGAGGAGTGTCAAGTGTTACTCCGAGAATTTTGGGTTTTGTTAAAAGGTGTATGGCAATGCTGTTTAAGTAGACTTGGGGATGTGTGGTACCAAGTTAAAGTTTCCATAAGTGAATAGATGATTTCCTCTTGGTGTGGCGGACATTCTGTTTTCCAGCCTAGCCATGCTTGAAGTTGATTGATTTATTGTTGTGTCAGGTTTGTGGCCGTATTTAGCTTCTGGTATAGTGCCTATAGTAATGTCGTCCGCGTAAGTTGTTATGTTTATGTGGTCTGTTTGTGTTTATGGGAGACCGGCCGTGAATAGGTTGAATAGTGTGGGGGACATTTTTACGTCTTAGGGTACTCCGTTATTGATGTTTACTGTTCTGGATTTTATGTTGCTTGTTTGTATTTGTGCTGTTCTTCCTGATAGGAAATTGGAAATCCATTTCTTTAGGTTAGTGCTTTGTTGATTTCGATTGCTATGATTATTTTTTATGAGTGGGTTTTGAGTTTGGCTGTTGATTGTGGGTTGAATGATGTTTATGAATGCGGATTTAGTTGAATGGTTTGTTCGAAATCATGTTGGAATTTGTGTTTGATGATGTGTGGAGTTAATTTTGTTAGCTTGATTTTTTCTAGTAGCTTACATAGTGTTGAAAATAGAGAGATGATGAAGGATCAGAGGTGTCTTTTCCTGGTTTAAGTTTGGGTATAATGATAGCTTTTTTTCAAATATTGGAAATGAAATTTAGGCTGCTGGAATTATTATAGATTTGTGCTAATCGAGTTAAAGCTGTGTTCCTTAGAAATTTGAGGTGTTTGTTTGAGATGTTGTCTGGAGAAATTGCAGGTGAGTTTTAAAGTGTCTTTGTTATGTTTTCTAGGTCAGTTGTGGCTATTTCTATTGCTAGGTAGTGGTTGAGTTTTATTTTCTTGAGAGCTTTGATGATTTTCCTGTTTTGAGGGTGTGTGGGTTTTTGGCTCTACTTTGCGAAGGGAGTTGCGTGAATGTTTGCGTATTGTTTGTTGGATTAGGGATTAGTGTGTTTGGGATTTTGGTGGATTCATGAGTGTGTGTTTGTTGATTGGTTGAGTTTTTCAGTGTATTTAATATTCTGCACATTCTGGTGTTATTCGTGTGCTGGACGTTCTTGGTGAGGAAGGTTTGGAAGTTGTTTGAAGAATGTGTATTTGTTAAGTTTATGATTTTGGTGTTTAGGGCGTTAATCTGTATTGTCGTTTGGAGTGATGTGGGTATTATTTTTCTGAATGAGTCGAGTTGTTTGATTGGTAGTTCTATTTCAGGTGTTAGGGTTGGTTGTATTTTTTAATATATCCTCTGGGAATAAATTTGTGAGCTGCTTTATGAATTAGAGAAGTGAAGTTTTGCATATTTGTATGGCTTTGCTGAGTGTTGATGCGTTTTTAATATTTAAGGAATGTATGTTGTTTTGTATATATTTGGTGAATTGTGTCCAGTCTGCTTTTTTGTGGTTTGTGTATGTTCTTCTGAATGGGTAGTTTGTTTTGTTGACATTGTGGCATTTTATGATGATGGGGAGGTGGTCGAAGTTTAGATAGGTTTATGTTGAATAGTAGAATTTTGTGTGTAAATTTGGTAAACAAAGCGTTATGTCTCGTGATGTGCATGTTTGGTTGGTTTGGGGTGGGTTTCTGGTGTGGTTGTTTTAGTTGTTTAGGATGTTTAGGTTTTCATGGTTAAATTTTTGATGTGTGTTACTTTTTGGTTTGCTTCTTGGGAGTTGTATCATGTAGGGTGGTGGGTGTTGAAGTCACCTCCCATTATGAGGTTTGGGAGGTGGAAGAAATTAATGAAGTTTAGTTTGTAATTTCTTGGGCAGTGTGGTGAGGTGTGGTGGGGAATGAAAAAGGTTTATTAGATTGTGTGGTTTTTTATTCATCATTGTTGAGAAAGATTGTATTTTGATGATTTTGTCTTTTAATACCATTGTAGTTTTTAAGGTAGTGTTGTGTATGATAATGAATTGAGTATAAGAGTTAGTATAGTGTGATTTTTAGGGGTTTGGGTATGAAGATGGCATCATAGCCATAGAATATTAGTTCTGGATAGTTTTTGGGTATGTGGGCATTTTTGTATCATGGCTATGTGTATGTTGTGTTGTTTTATGAAGACTTCTTTTTTATGGTTTTGTTGTGAAGTCTTCTTATGTTGAATTGTAATATCTTTGTGTTTGTTTGATTGTATGATGTACGTGCTGTTTGGTTTACGGTGGGTGGAGTGCAGACTTGGCAGATCCAATTGTGTTTTGAAGGGGGTAGCGTGGTGAAAGGAGAACAGTGTTTGTGAATCAATTGCTTGCCACTATTACAGTTTATGAAGTTCCTTCTTACAATCCTGTTGCAAATTGAGCAATTGCAGATTCCAGGTTCAGGGATTGTTTCTATGTCACCGGCTTTTAGGAGTAAGACTCAGGCATAAGCCGGGAAAGTATGCCTCATAATAGATAGAAGGAGAAATAGATTAGTTGAGTGCTAGTGATGCTGCAGATGTCATTTTTTTCGCATCCGCGGATGCGGATGCGGATGTTTGATTTTAACATCTGCGGATGCGGATGTGGGAAGCGGATATTTGATATATATATATATGTTATATAATATATATATTATATATAAATATATATATAATATATATATATATATACTATATATAATATTAATATATATAATATTATAATATTTTGGTATATATATATATATATATATATAATTTATTATATATATATATATATATACATATATATATAGCTATAATATACTATATATATATATATAATATATAATATATATATATATATATATAATTAATATTATATAGAATATATATATATATATAAGTATATATATATATATTATAATAATATATATAAATATAACTATATTATATATAGTATATATATATATATAACTATATATATATATATATATATATATATATATATATTTATATACTATATATAAATAATATATATATATATATATATATATATATTTAGATATATACTACTATATATATATATATTATAATATACTATATTAATATATTATATATCTAGTATATATCATATATATATATATATATATACTATATATACTATATATACAATATATAGTCTATATATAGTAATATATCTAGCTCTTCTCCACATATTGTTATATCCAACCTTAATTCCCGATATAAATCAAAATATAATAAGTAAGTACCTATATAAGCTAACGCTTACTATTGGATCCATTATATATATATATATATATATCAACTGATATTAATCGCCTACTATATAGTATAGCTCCACTTCAACTCTGTATATTATATTCTGATATAATATATATCTAAGATCTTTGAAACCTATACTTCCTCATAACTCAATCATTCTTATAGTAGTAGTGATTATATATACATTCCTGGTATATTATAAGCTCATATTCCGATCTATAGTCTCAAGTACTAAAGCTTCATCGTTGCTATATATATAACGATTAAGCTATATTCTATACTGTAGTCTAATATTATATGCAATTTATTACCTTTTACTATAAGTAATTATACCTATAATTTAGGTTTTATTTTTTTACGTCACTCTTAGGTAAACTACTAGGGTAGAGCAACTATTATTATATATATATATAATATATTCTATATATATATATAATAATTATATATATAAAATATATATATATATATATTATAATATATATATATATATATATATATATAATATATATATATATTATATATGATATATATATATATATAAAGCTGATCCAATTTCTATAGACCGGGAATCGTAATTTAATGAGGAAAAGCAGCACCAAGGCTCCTGATAACATTGGAAAATCTTTATTGAATTAGTTTACAACGTTTCGGAAAGCTTTTCAGTTTCCATCATCAGGCTGGAGATATCAATAAGGTGTCGAAGCCAAAACAATATTAAATGTATTTTAAATATTAAAAAAATGGGGGAAAAAATTTGATCCAAAAAAGTTTAATAAAAAGCGAAATTCATGTTGTGGCATTAGGGTGTACTGGAGGTTGATGGAAAAAGCTGTACTTGCGAGTGTGTAAGACGCTTAAGTTTGTGGTCTTCTAGATCTCTGCGAGTTAAGCTTGTGCTCCGCTTGCTACAAACGTGGCTGAAAAAAGTTTAAACTAAGCCAGTTGTCAACGTGTGTCATGCAGCCCTACATTCTTCTTTCTCAAATAATAGATGTGCAGTCAGTAACACTCTTGCTTAGTGGTTTTCTTAATAAGTAGTAAGTTCCTAAAAGTGAGTTGATCCAACTTCTGCCCCTCTTCTCTTGAATAGTAGCCCGCGTGGTGCGCGCTTACATATCAAAAGCCATGCTTGACCGAGATATGGCAAGCGATCACTGCTTCCAAAAGCTCCCCTTCCTTTGGGTTTCCTTCCTCTCTTTGCTTACTTATGTCGAACTTTCTTTCAAATCGCTCAATATCGAGTCTGAAGTCTGTTCGTTAATATGTGATGGGATAATGGGGGCGAACTTCTTCACATCGTCTATTATTATATCTCTTCAATTAAAAAAATTTGGGTGGACCTCATCAATGGTATGTTCTGTCTTATCGTCCCCTGTAACTTAATAGCAAAATAATTAGCTCTACTTTTCATTAATGATTCTTCTCACCTGTGCCACCATCTCCATTAACATACTCTCTTTGAGGTAAAAAGTTTCCACGTGCCGTTTAAATATCCGATGAGCATCAGGCCCTTCATTCTTGTGGACATTGTAACTTGAAAGCCATAATATCTGATTCTCGATAATGCTCTACTTAATTCTTTACTTCATGATAGAATTGGCCTCGCGTGTCTTAAGCTTTCCGAATTTAGTATTCTATCTTTGCCAGGCTGGATGGCAAACTGTTATGGAGAGCCTATTAGAAATAAAATGTTTGCTGTGAGGAAGGAAGATTCAATGTTACGTTTCTAAAATATGTGCAATACAGGGACCCAACGTCGTACATCAAATATAACAATAACACTAGTGAGCTTGAGTGGGCAAGTCTTAAATCTTAAGAGAGAAAGATGTATTTCTTCAAATTTTCTTTATATATCTTCTAACTGTTACTACATACCATCTCTTTCGACGGTTCTGTTCGTGAACGTCTCTCTCCTTTTGATAATATAAACATCCTTGGCATCTTAACATGAAACAAAAAAATGTTTGGAAACCTCACATTAGTTGAACAGAAAACCAGCTATCAAAAAAGGTATGTGCTAGTGGCTGCTGGTAGCAACAACTTACATATAGTCAAAAATGTTGTTTAGCAAAATATTTACGGCATCAATTACAGGAATGTTGGTGTAGAGAGATTCTACGTCAAAACTAGTCATAAAAAAGAGTGTAGATTTATATTGGAGAGCCAGTCCTTGAATTGGTATGAATTTTTTATTGTGAATTCGTTAATTGAGAATTGCCTCGTGACTTTTCTCAGTTGCTCCAGGCATTAGTACAGAGATAATGGAGGCACAAGAGTATTGGTAGTCCTCAGTGTTCGTATCATCTTCATTGTATGGTGATTGAGCTTAACTGACATAGCTTCAATATTATTCTGGGGTTCAAAGGTGAGTATATATAGGCTCTGGTGAGTTTTACACTACGGGTGTACTTTATTTTTAACAGGGTCTGACAGTTTCTAACGGCAGAAAGGCTTATAAAACTTTTTGTACTTTCCAGTTTCTAACTTGACCCTCTATTACTTTGTACGGTACTCATAGCTTATATGTTTAGTACGTATGCATTTATCTCTGTAATCCTATAGGAGTTACCGACCTAAGCGAGGTTAATGTTAGCTTCGAATAGGTATAATATTTACACTCCGCTGTAACCACCACCTTATACGACGCCTTCGTAGCAATCAAAGGTATAGAGTGCTGTATCTGCGCACGAGTTGATATTATGATATATATATATATATATATATATTATAAACTTAGGTATATTGTACATTTATAATGCTAAGTATAATACTTCCATGAGCTTAAGTATTGCTTGATGGTGCTTCCTTCTTTCCCACCATCTCTGTTCTGTTCTGTGGAATTCTTCCATCTTCTGTATTTATGCTAACTGAATTTTAAATCTCCTATCATCTTTAAGCTACTAGCTGATCTGTGCTCATATATTGTGACGTTAATAATTTATGCGCATATATGAAGTATATATTAGTTGATAACATTTAAAGAAGTATCTTAACACCCCCTCCTTGAATAGGGCTTACTGCCCCTGATGTGATGATAGTATAGTGTTGCAACTTAAGTGTTATAAAAAAATAAAAAATATCCTATTTGGAGATAATGAGGGCAGATATAGTAGGTGAGTGATAAAAATGAACATGTAAATCTATACCTACTTACCTTATATATCACTGATTCTAACCATAAGCTAATTATTCATCTAACTTTATTTCCGCAGCAACATACTCGTATTCTCTTCTAATTCAAATCCAAATTATCATCAACGCACCATGAACACATGTCTGCAACCACCACAACCTCTCTTCGTAAATCTCTTATAAAACAGATATTGACTCTAACCTTTAAGTATAATTTACTCTAGTACTTGCACACACACAAATCTACCTATATGTCAAATTCAGTACATACAAATTCAAGTCAGTTAGTGAACATGTGAGCACATACAAATAATATCCTTCGTGAGTCCCTCTCTTCCTCCTGTCATCTGCGCTGTAGCTCACGAGGAATTCACTCCTAAACACATCTTCACACCACATCACACCACACTCATTTTTCAACCGTCCTCTCCTTTCAATCGTTTGTCATTGCCGAAATACTCTCAGTCACACAGTGAACAAAATACCAACATATGTGTCGCCTTTCTAAAGTAACAGGGACACCGCCATCAGGTTATTTTCCTGGCAAAATTTCATCTCTAACGTGCGCGCTTCATCGGCCAAATTTTGCTTCAATATAAACATTTTACTCACTATACTCTCTGAACATAAGATCAATTCATATCAGATAACTGTATCTCATTATTGGTGCGGTTTTCTTGAAGGTAAATAGAGGTTAAGTCACCCCGATAGAATATGTATACAATGACCAATACTATCTCTCATTATAAGGCGCTAAAACCTGCTGAGGGGTCGATGTGTTGTGATCATAGTCCATTATATCTCCGAGTAAACTAAGATAGAAAATATCTGGCCAGTGCAATCTTGTTATTGATTTTCTTGTAGAAAGTATGGTCAGTATACTATTTCGTATTATTTTTCCTTATATAATGGTTAGGTTAGTATAGTACTAAGTAATAGATCTTAGTTTCAGGATTGAGTTTTTTCATACTGAAATACTAATATATATGAGCATATCAGTATATATAATATGATGTGATATTATTTAATTTATATTTGTATAACTCATATAAAATAAAACTTAGCCTATTTATATATACGAGGGATACTAAAGCATGTTGCTATAATATAGTATGAATAGTGTACTAATTTAACTAATTATCCATACTGAACCAAATGCGAGTTATATTATATAGTATATATATTTTCTATCTATTTAGTTTTATTATCTATATTATATATACCTTCATATTATTTTCTTACAATATCTAGTTCAATATTCAATTTTTACATTTGAGTGAGAAATATGGGTCAAAATGTCCTTAAGCGTTGAGATTATATGGTATTAACATCGGTGACAAATAAGCTGTTAGGTCGCGGATTTTTATTGACATATCTACCTAATTTCATGTGACTCTATGTTGACTCAAATTATTATTAACTTTACTAACTTCACTTACTGTTATGTTATTCGCACTATCAAAGTATTCTTTATTAATTAAGTGATCTCTAATGATCTTATATACCTTAAATCTTCTATTTATAGATTATTAATTTTCAAGGATTATAGTTCCATATATATAAAATATTTCTTTATCAATCTCTAGAAATTAATATATGTATACCGTGATCGCAAATCAATCGCCGCAGAGGCAATAGCGCGTGAATAGACGTGAGTATAATGTTCAGAGGTAATCTGGATCTTTTCTTTTTCACATCAACATTGACGTATGTAGAGCGAGGTGAGTAATGCGCTGAGTATATAATGTCAGAGAATATGTTACTACATCACTATTGAGTGTGACTATAGATAGAGTATTCAGTAAAATGATCTCGTATTTTCATACGAAGCGAGCTAGCTGAAGCGCAACTCAAATAATATCTGCATGAGTTACGCTAGGGTACACCATGTTTTCTGTGGGTGGGTCGAGCGTATAGATATATTTTTAGAATGATATCCCATATTACTTATTGTATCGGACGATGATTATCTTTTGTTAGATATCTGACTTATCTAGCCATATGGATTCTTTATTCATTATCTACCTTGCAGTATTAACAACTTATTCGAAAAATACTTTAATTAATTTGTTATATATTTACAATTATCGGCAAAATAATCGGCAAAATTTGCCGATGAATTGCAGATGACGATGACGATTATATAAAA
>JABUQX010095946.1:0-2500 GCA_015478945.1 Trachelipus rathkii | reverse complement strand
AAAGGATACAAAATAGCAATTTCCGGACCTATACCCTAATAAATGGTCGACAGGAAAATATGTCAATATTTGTAAAAAAAAAAAAAATCAGGTTATTTAGAGTTTCCCTAACGAATCCAACAAAACTTAACTTAACCTAACCTAACCTAACGTAGCCTAACCTAACCTATGGTAACCTAACCTATCCTAAAGCCTGTGGTGGGCTGAACAGGAAATTAATTTGATGTTGTGTCGACCCTTTTGCAATAATGATAGTATAAGAAATCGAAACAGCAGATTGGTGGAGAGAAACAGTAAGTTTTAAAGAGATGATAAGTCAAAAAATAGAGACCTTGACTCGACTTTTCAATTAGTGTTGAGGGATTTAAAACACTTCAGATGTGTGGCGTATTATCTATGTTGAGCAGAACAATACGGAGCAAGGAACTGAGATTGAATGACAGATTTATAAAGGTACCAAAAAACACTCAACTTTTTAGAAACTCTTTTAGTGAGAGAAATAATATCATTATTCCATGAAAGATCAGGAAAAAATCCAATGTTAAGAACATTAAGAACAAACAAAGTTTTTAGTAACGTTTCATCGAAGAATATGCTTTAGTTTTTTGGAAGATTATGTCGTGGAAAGATTAAGGAGTGTTTGTGAGACATTTAAAACAGCCCTATTTTCACAACCCCAGTTATTATAAAGGTAATAAGAAGTCAGTAACTCCAAAGATACCCCTCTAGCATCAGTTACTTGCCAATGAAGGGACTCAATTCAAAATGGAATGGGTTATGAAGGATGGAGTTTCCTGTATGAGTAGATAGGTGGCGAAGAGATAGAGACAAAATCATTAGTGATTGATAGAAAGTTGTAAAGACATAACAGAACCTTCAGAAATACCACTATGATAGAATAAAAGAAATAAAATCAGAAAGATTATTGATAGAAGAATCGATATCGAGAGATGAAAGTTTAGTAATAAAGGCTTTCTAACTCTCTATGGAAGTATTAATATGCTTACCAACACAGCAAAACATTCACCGAAATAATGAAGTGGTGAAAACTAGGTGCCAGAAAGAAGGGAAAGACCAAATAAGGAGTCTCCATAATTTAATATATATATATATATATATATATATATATAATATATATCATACTAATATATATATTATATATATATATATATATAATATATATATATATATATATATATTATATTATATATTATTTAGTTTAATATAATATATATATATATATATATATATATATATTATATATATATATATACTATATATATATATATATATCATATATATATATAAATATATAATATATAATATATATAGATATATATATGATATATATATATATATATACTATAAATATATATATACAGAGGTGGGCATTGTTACTCAAAAAAAGTGGTTCCGTTATCGTTACTCCGTTACTCGGAAAAAATAGTTGCGTTATCGTTATTCCGTTCTTTGAAAGGAAAAGAAACGAAGTGCCGTTACTCCGTTACTCGTTACTTATTAGTTTTCAATACGACATTATTAATTGTAATCTTAGCAATATTATGGTTATGTGTAAAATTAAATTTCAAACATTATCATATATATAAAAACATACCCTCATGTAAGACCCTAGCTCACTCAAGAATTAGTCCCGTTTGCATACCACCAACGAATTTATTGCACCAGCCACCTATCCTAGCCATAACAACTTGACCTACTACCTCTTCATTATCCGATAACCCTTTTCATCCAACATATATACTAAATATTTAACACCCAGACACTTGTTCCAACTGCTCACCATCAAACATAACCTTCACACGAGGACTGTCCTCACTCACAACCAAACCTCCTTTTATATACGCTTACTTTCAAACATCTCCTTTTACACACCCTGCCAATCTCTCTACCAATCCTTATCAAACTCTCTTCAGATTCGCACACAAAACCAAATCATCCTCATAAAATAGGTAGGGAATCCTCCACTCTCATCCATTCTCCACCATTTCTAACCGAGATTGTGGATTCGGAGTCGGAGTCAGGAGTCGGTAATTTTGAAGAGAGTGCGAGGTCCAGAGTCGAGTCAGTGTCGGGAGTCGGACGTTTGGTAATTTGAAAGGGTGTAGTAGGAGTACGGGCAGTCGGAGTCGGAAAATTTGAAACGACTCCACAAAACCCTGATTCTAACACCATCCCCGGCCATCCCACTCTATTACTCTTCATAACCCCATCCCATATACAAATGAATAAACCAAGAAGACATTAGCACATCTCCGCTCACTCCCGCTATTAATATTAAAAACAATCACTTTCAACTCCATTAGTTCTTACACACGCCTTTACTATCGTCATTTTATACTTTTGATTCCATTCAGAAGCTTACCACAACACCATATATCATTAACCCCTGCCATAGAGCTTCCGTATTGATCATTTCATACGCCTGTTTGCCAAATTACAAAAAACCTAAATGATATTATAATTGCTTTAGCGCACTCTC
>JABUQX010095945.1:12500-15025 GCA_015478945.1 Trachelipus rathkii | reverse complement strand
TAACTATGTACACCTAGGGGATCCTCCTTCACATTCTCACATAATTTTTGCCCCTATAGGCACATTATATCTACCGATACCATCTGTTTCCTATAATATATATTCACATCTTCATTGGATGTCCTCAACTGGGCCCCATTCATCAGTTCTATATATATATATTATTTCCTATATATATAATAATGTAGCCCATAACGCCCACTCACACTATAAAGGCATCATCTACTGTTGAATCCTCCCTTCATTTAGTAAAACTATATTTTATATTTTCTATCTTACCTTCATTACGATTGGATTTCTCATCACTTATAATTATATATATAGTATAATTAATATATATATATAGATATATATATTTAAAAACTTTTTTCTGTAATATTTTAAAGATATCTGTATGTAAACAACATTGTATATATCTCGAGTTAATATTAATAATCATATATATCATAATATATAAATAAATTAAAATAAAATAGTATATATATAAATATATATATATTATATATATTATAATATATATTAATATAAGTATAATATATATTAATATATACTATAATAAAATACGTATATATTATATATATAATTTAATTATTATATATATACTATTATAATATTATGATATACTACTTAAAATACAATACTTGCTGAGTATGTGAGTAGGGTTACTGGTTTAATATAATTGGAGTAAAAATTACCTTTAATGTTAAAGATCAAACAATTGATAAAATCTCGTTAATAATTATATTAATAAGTCTGAGAAATGCAATAGCGGCTGAGTAATCTGGCTAAGGTTACACACAATACAGCACGGTAAATTTTAGCAAATAAAATTTTTTGGAATTAAATGA
Organism: Trachelipus rathkii; assembly: GCA_015478945.1. Taxonomy (NCBI): domain Eukaryota; kingdom Metazoa; phylum Arthropoda; class Malacostraca; order Isopoda; family Trachelipodidae; genus Trachelipus; species Trachelipus rathkii. The sequence goes on along the minus strand of JABUQX010095945.1, from coordinate 14,177 downwards.
CTCACCGATATGATTCACCATGCTGTGGAATTGTCGATCCTTTGCGACATCAATTTGCATGATATGAGCGCTGCAATAATGTGTTGAGACCACTACGCTACATCGTAACGTAGACAAAAGTAACAGAATAATTACTAGAGAAAATAATCTTCCTTAATACTGTGAGTGATTACAGCAAATACAGGACATTAATTATAACATAGTTATCTTCCAGAGCATATTACTAGTATCTATCGAAGCTGGGTATTAATAAACTATATATATTCATAACAATATACTAGGAGCCTATTACGTCTTTCTTTATATTTATAACGCGAGACTAAGCACTTGTTTGTTCAGTTAAATGTAAATTTTTAAAAAAATAACAAATCTTTTGCTTCTCTACACTCATCACTCTTTACCTTGAATTAAGAAGTACTCATCACATTATAGAACTTATTTTCTTAATTTTGTTTATGCAAAACATTTATATATTCGAGTGATGGCTGTGTTTATTGCATAGGATGAGAGAAAAAAAGAAAAACAATGGTGGCTCTCATGCATGGATAATGCGAGAATTAGATTTTATGGTTTAAGTATTTATAGAAAAATGAGGGTTAATAGTTATATATAGAATTTTTTATATTTTAAGTACGAATCTAAGTATTGGTAGAGGAGGGCATTGCATAAAACAGTAAAAAGCACGAAGGGGGGTGAGTTGTGGATGGGACCACGTCCTGTGGGTGAGCTGTTTTGCATGTTATCGTTGCGTACTCGGAGATGCGGCTTTGCTTGTACATGGTCGCCACTAACTACAGTGCATGTTTGTTTCACTGTCCAATTTACAACTTGTTGTATGTTATCTAGCAAAGCGAAGTCGAGAATGCGTGTAATTTGTCTTCAAAAATGTTTGTCAAAGATTAACGAAGAAGATGTTATTGCCTAAAAACAAAATGTTGTTTCATCAACAGAGGAAGATTGTTTTTCTTCGAATAATAACATATATATGTTTTCTACAAAAACGGAAAAATGTGTTTTTGGATAGACAAAGATAGTGTTTTCAAAAGGCCATTTGTATGGTAATCATGTAATAATATGTGAAGTCTCTTCCTTTCAGATAAATGTAAATATTAACTTTTACTTTTACGACTTTTATCTATGGACTTCATAATCTGTTAACTTTGTGAATTGAATACAGCTTCTTGCTATTAGAATAAAAGACCTGATTGGATATAACAATCTAAAAAATAAAAATGTTAAGACTGTGTGTATTAGCGAGGCCTCTACACATAGAATATTACTCTTCTCTTCTTTTCTTCGTTCTTACTTCTTTCTCTTCTTCTTCATCTTCTTCTCATTCCCTTCTTCTTCTTCTTCTGTCTTACTTCTTCTTCTCTTACTTCCTCCTCCTTCTTCTTTTTTCCTGTAGACGAAGATGAGTCACAAAGCTGAAGACATTAAGAAGATGAGTCCATCAAAGCTGAACATTAAAAGATGATCATCAAAGTTGAGACAACAAAGTTGAACATAAAGCTGAGGTATCAAAAGTTGAGAACAAAGTTGAGGTATCAAAGCTGAGGTATCAAGTTGAGGTATCAAAGTTAGGCATCAAAGTTGAGGCGTTAAAGTTGAGGCATCAAAGCTCAGGTATCAAAAGTTGAGGCATCAAAAAGCTGAGTATCAAAAGTTGAGGCCATC
>JABUQX010095945.1:0-5000 GCA_015478945.1 Trachelipus rathkii | reverse complement strand
CACCTGCTACATGTCTTGTCTCTGGTCTACAGGGTGTGGGAAAAACCTTTCTGTATTAAACATTTTAAGAAGGGTTGAAATTTTCCGAACAGCAACCTGTTAAATCATATGGTGTTACAAGTTGTTTACCAAGAGAAAGTTTAAAGATACAAAGATGTAATCATTTCACGAAGGGTATATGACATAAAGCTCTTCAATGTTTACCAGGGCATAAAGATTATAATCCTTGATGATTTTATGCATAAATTAAATGAGGATATAGCAGAAACTTCACAGTTTACTCTCATCATTTAAACATCAAAGTATTTTTTATAACGCAGAATATCCTTTCATCAGAATAGTATAATGCGTGATGTGTCTTTAAAACACAGTATTAATCTTGTTCGGGCAAAGAAGGGATATGAGTCAGGTGAATGTTGTGGCCTACCCAAATGTTCACTACTCAACGTAAAGAGTTCCCTTAAAAGTATATAAAGAGTTTACATCTATACCTCATGGTTATTTACCTGTGAGTTTCATCCTAAGAACACGCATAGAGTGTTCTGCCGTACAAAATATCTTGCCTAATGAGGATTGAAGAACAGTATACATACCGTGCATAATGAGTGATTTAGTAGCAGAGTATTTACCTCTTATGAAGAAAATTTAAAAAGAACGCTTCTGAAAAACGTAAACTGGTCTGTGAAGATGAAAAATTTATACAATGTATAGCTGAGTATGCCTAAATCTTATAAAGGAAATGTTCCTTTTAAAAAGAGCTCAGAAGGTAAAGTTACGTGCCATCACAGAAACATCATTAAAAAACTTGCGGGTAACGCAAGAAGATTAAAACACAAGGTAACCATACAGAAAGGCAGAGGTGTGTTCTACCTTTACTTTTATTCATAAGGTTCCATTCGATAACCTATGTGGGTTTGCTCAATGATGAAGAGGTATTGTGGTTTTACCCTGACAACGATTCAGAGAAGATGAAATAAATACAGGACCCATGCTTCTTCAACAACAAACAGCAACAACAACAAATGCAACAACAACATCAAAAACAACAAGAACAACAAGAACAACAACAACAGCAACACCATTCGAACAACCTCAATCAAACCCTCACCTGTGGCAGGACAGCTATAACCCTTGTCAACCGTTGATTCAACAGCAGCCATTGAATTTATATCATTGTGTAGTTGTGCAGATCAATTTGAAGATTTTTAGTGAATATTGAAACAAGTTTATATGAACTAATTAATGGAGTGTAATTTTAAACGTAGAAAATTAGTAATCTAAAAGTTTGTAACAGGCCCATCTCTCTTCATTCCTCTTGTTGCAAGATTTTTATCAAGTTGTAGAAAAATATCAGTGTCATTTGTTCATCTTTTGTTGCGAAGTTAGTCGTAGACCTCTTGTAAATTGTTTATCCAAGAGAAAAATTCTCGTAACTCTTGAAGAAAAAGTATATTTTGAATCTGGAGAGAATATTGTTTCTGAAATTAGTTGACTTATATCCGATCTCTCGCGTGATTGGAAGAAGGACCCTGTAACAGGTTGGAACAGGATCAAACAAGAACTTACAGACTCATTAATTTCGAGAAACTTTAATCCTGAATAAACAAAGATTAGCGGATTTGGATAATATTCCATTGTCTCCTAGACCTGATGACAAGTCCCTCTGGTACTTCTTTGCATATCGGGTAGATTAAATAAGTAGAAGTACATTACGTTCAACTGTAGGAAAGAATAGAAAAAAAAACCACACATCGGCATCAAATGGATTAGTCATAATTTATATGATTTTATTAATTTGTAATTTAAAATTATGCATATATTCTATGTTATCTTCTGTATACAGTTGCTATGGCTTAAGACTACTAACTTAACCTCATTATTGTTTTATTAAAAATACAATGTTCGGCAAAACATATTTCTTTTTTGGTCATATTTTCTTCAGTATAAATGAATATAATTTTTATTGTTAATGGCATTGTGAGTCATGGAGGCTAAGGAAGCGGTCGATATATTACTTTGATGTGAAACAGCCATACAGTTACGGGGTTTTTTCAAGGTTTGCTTCAAAGTTCCCCACAAATTAGTAAAACAGAATTGAAAAAATACTTAGAAGGGGAAGAAGCGTTTACCCTTAATAAACCTATACGAAAAAAATTTCCGACAGGAAAACTACAAGCTCCACATTTACGATAGCGTGTATGGCAACTAGACCTTGACCATATGATAAAATATAATCTTACAATGAGGGGTACACATATATTCTTTTTGTGATAGATGTATATTCCAAGTACTTATGGTTAAAGGTTTTAAAAGATAAAAAATCAAAGACTGTTGCTACAGCATTCAGAGATTATAAATAAGGATGACAGATATCCCAAAATGATATGGACATATAAGGTACAGAATTTTAGGTAAAGAGTTTCAAGAACTATTTACTGAGTATGAAATAGGGTATTACAACACATTTTTCAGTTAATAAAGCCGCAATAGTTGAAAGAGTACAAAAACTATAAAAGAAAGAATGCATAGTATTTCACGAAATGAATACATTTAAAAATAATATAGATATACTACAGGACTTGGCTTACTCTTATAATCGGTTTCATCATAGAACACTTAAGAATACCCCTATAGAGATGGTGAAGACGAAACCTGTTGTACCTGTCAATCCAAATGGAAAAATAAAAGATAACACAGGCATTAAAGTAGGAGACTATGTAAGAGTATCCAGGACTGACGAAAATTTCAGAAAAGGGTATGAAGCTGGATGGCCGAGAGAAGTTTTTAAAGTAATTACTATCAGAGAATTCCCGAGAGATGGGTTAAAATTATACTATCTGATGATTTAGATGATGAAAAAATAAAGGAGATTTCTATAAACAAGAATTACAAAAAATACAATTTGATCCTAAGAGTCATGAGTATAAAATAGAAAAAAATATTAGATTCAAAAGGAAAAAGGAAAATAAAAACAGTATCTGTCAAATGGGTAGGTTACCCAATGAAGTTTAACAGTTATATAAAGGCTAGTGAAATTAGGAAACATTGATCAGTTTACTTTGTGAACATGGAGAGTGAAGATCATTTCTATTTAACGCTGCCCTCATCGGTTTCTATGGATCTACATCCGGAAAATAAAATATCAGACTATAACTCAATTATTGAACCCCTATAACTTTTTATCGAGAAATGTATGAAGCTGATTAATTGAAATATTTCGACGATCGATATAGAGAATAGCCTAATCCATATTTGGCGTTTCGATATTTAGAAATGTTATAATGTTAAAATGTTAAAAAAATTAACGATAATATGGCTGTCATCAAACGAGGCAAGAAAGAATATTTCTTTGAGATATTTAATAAACCGCGGTTTCTATAAATCGGTTACCGATGGTTCCTAGATTTAAACAAAAAATTTGAAGCAGTGTCAGTTATGGTAAAGATTTAGGTTTCTGTTAATAAATCGTTAACGAAGATAACTGGTAATCACCTAAAACTCAAGCTCAAGTAAACCTGAACGATAAAAGTTTATTTATGTTCAGTCCTTCAGGTTGGTTCTAATTGTCATTACTCAATGTAAACAACACACGGAACAATAAAGCAAACCTCTCTAAGATCTAATGCGTTAATACAACGAGAAGAGATTCACAAAAAATGACACCGAGAGTTCATTCATTTTGTATGCATGCCTTCTATGATGTTAAAATCCTGGTATGGCCTATGTTTATACAGATATTATAGACCATCATACGTAGGGAATACTAAAGCATCTTTGTTAAGAGTAGTTCATTTCCCTAAAGGAAAGAGTTATAAGTTTTCCTAATGTTCACTTACTTACCCTTGAGTAAACCCAGCTGAGTTCGATTTCGTATTTATATAAGAATGTAGAAGGTAATTTCATTTAACCCCCAAATTTTCCCAACGGGGAACTTGGGGGAACAAAGCATTTTTTGTAAAAGTAAAAAACCCAAAAAAAGTTTGGAAGGAAGCTCCGTTAAATAATAATAATAATAATAAAATAAAATGGAAAGAGAACATGCTTAGGGGTTCAAGAATGCACGGAGGGTTATGAGTTTAGGATTTTTTGCTCGTGTCAGACGTGCTATCCCTTTGTTTAAATCAGAAGGTAAATACCTCGCTAAAAAAGCAGCTAGGAACAGGTATTAGATACTTCTCCAATATCATGCGGTGGTCGACCCTCGAACAGCTGTAAAAAGTCGACTAGCCGATGCCTTCTGATGAAATGTTAAATGATGTTAAACGAAAAATAACGACGTAAGATGACTGGCAAAGGTGTACGTCTCTGTAAAAAACTCTAATAAGAGAGGAATAGGAAGACCATTAAAGAAAAAAGTGTATTATGTGTTTGCCCTTTAATATAGTGATGCCGAATGGCAAATATTTCCACAAAAACAGTGACAACTGTAACTATTTGATATAAAAAATGTTAAAAGATTTCTCATCATATTCGTCTGAGGATGTACAGCAAGATGCAATTTCCTTCATCCCTCCAGCCCAGACTGTTGTAAGAGTGAATTGGATCTCTTTTCTGTGAACCTACACAAATCAGTGTGAGTGAATCCCACTTTATTAGTATTAATCCCGTTCATGCAATCACAAATACAGATATACCTATCGAATTCAATATCCCTGGTACATCTGATCAATATCTTGACCCCTCGAATGTATTTTTATATCTGAAGACTAAGTTAGTAAACGAAGATGGGACAGATCTCACAGGAAGCGATCATATCCACCTAGACAAATTTCCTGTATACGTTTAATCAACTTGAGTATTTTAAATAAACATCTCTAGAGCATGCTCACGCCGGCATATTAACCCTTTATCGAAAGTTTCTATTGATGAATTTCGACACTTCTTGCAGATATAATATACAGCAACAATGCATATCTGGTCTTCTGCTTTGCAAGATTATAGAAGACTCCTTGGGCTGATCTGTAAGGGAAAACTCTCCCTGGCTCAATTCAGTGTAACAT
>JABUQX010095944.1:2500-21087 GCA_015478945.1 Trachelipus rathkii | reverse complement strand
TTGTTATCCGTTCCATTCCATTCCATTCCTCTCATGGGAAATGTGTGTGTGTGTCAATGTGTGTGGAGGATGTGTGTGTCAGCTGGGATTCTTTGCTTGATCACAGCTAAATTTGCGAATATATATATATATATATATATATATATATATATATATATATATATATATATATATATATATATATATATATATATATATATATATATATCCATACCTGTGTATTTTGTCTTTCAAAAGATAAATCAGATTATCAGATATGAACAAATCTAATAAACACAGTCTTAAATCAATATTGAATTTTCTGGCGCTATTTCAATACTTTACATTAGTATTATTATTATTATTATGATTATTATTGCTTTCCGTACTGTTCCATGCCTTTCAATTCAATATTCCATTATTGTTATTATTATTTATTATTATTATTATTATTATTATTATTATTCTTCTTCCATTCCATTATTATTATTATTATTTATTATTATTATTATTATTATTATTCCATTGTTATTATTATTATTATTGTTATTGGTGGTGTTGGTGGTGGTGGTGGTGGTGGTGGTGGTAATTGGTGGTGGTGGTGGTCAGTGGTACGGGTATTTGCCACACATCTAAATTTGTGATCCTGAAAGGATTGGCAGCAGTGATTTCTAATGAAAACTTTGCAACCAATCCAAAGGATTTGGGATATTGGGTCCAATTCCTTTACCAACGCCCTATATCAATTGGACATTGCACTCAAAGTAATCTCAGTTATTTGGTTAGTTTATTAGTTGAGTTTAAAATAGTTTTAGATTTTTTTGTCAATAAATTGAATCAACCCACTCATGCAAATAATCCAAGTTTTATTTTATGAACTTGCAAGTTTAATCAGTTTGCATATTTCATGAAATTGTTATTATTATTATTATTATTATTATTATTATTATTATTATTATTATTATTATTATTATTATTATTATTATTATTATTATTATTATTATTTTGTTATTGGTATTGTTATTTGTTATTGTATTCCATTCCATTCCATTCCATTCCATTCCATTCCATTCCATTCCATTCCATTCCATTCCATTCCATTCCATTCCATTCCATTCCATTCCATTCCATTCCATTCCATTCCATTCCATTCCATTCCATTCCATTCCATTCCATTCCATTCCATTCCATTCCATTCCATTCCATTCCATTCCATTCCATTCCATTCCATTCCATTCCATTCCATTCCATTCCATTCCATTCCATTCCATTCCATTCCATTCCATTCCATTCCATTCCATTCCATTCCATTCCATTCCATTCCATTCCATTCCATTCCATTCCATTCCATTCCATTCCATTCCATTCCATTCCATTCCATTCCATTTATTATTATTATTATTATTATTATTATTATTATTATTATTATTATTATTATTATTATTATTATTATTATTATTATTATTATTATTATTATTATTGTTATTATTATTATTATTATTATTATTATTATTGTTTTTAATATTATTACTGTTGTTGTTGTTGTTGTTGTTGTTGTTGTTGTTGTTTGTTGTTGTTGTTGTTTTTTTTGTTGTTTTTTTTTTTTTTTTTTTTTTGTTATAATTTTTTTCTCGAAATAATAGTATTTGATAGAAAGTTTACAAGATCGAGACACTGACCGATTAACATGAAAAGTCATATATAGAAAACGTATTTTGAAGGTTAGATACCAAGGGACATTAAAAAATGAAATCGATCGGCGTTTCCGTCCGCTGAAATTCAGTGTCTCTCCGCGCGCTCGTTCCGCTCGGATCACGATCTCAAATGTCGAGGTCGATCCGAATAAATCAGTTAATCGTCGATCGTATCGCTCGAGGATCCCGAAAGTCCTAATTTAAAGTTAGATACAGAGACCTAACTGAAAAATTAGTGGAAGAGTAAAAAAATTATCTTGCGACAGTGTTTGTAGTTTAAATAAAACAAAACGCGTTTTTTTATTCAAATAACTAAAAAAGTTTTCTTTTGCTTAATGTTTTTTCTTTCTTAATAATAAAAGTGTTTTAAATGAAAGCATATAGCTAATACATACTAAATAAATATGTGACATATTATCAAATTTAAATATATATATATATGTATATATATATATATATGTATATGTATATATGCTCAACCATATGTATATGTAACAATCAAAACACAACAAAAATAATTAAAACTATTAACATTATTTTTTTGTGAAAGGATAGAAAATTGCTAAAGATGCTAAAGGTAAATATTCTTCGTCCATTCCTTTCCTCTTCCTTCCATTCCTCCTTCCTGCCTCTCTCTCTCTCTCCTCTCCTCTCCTCTTTCTTTCTTTCTCTCCTCTCCTCTCTCTCCTCCTCCTCTCTCTTCCCTTCTCTCTCCTCCTCTCACTCTCTCTCTCTTTCTTTATATATATATATCTTCTAAATCAGGTAAAGGCCAGAGCTTGCCATTTCTTCGGAGTTTTTTTGAAAAAATTGTAAAACCAGATCCAAATTAAAGCCCTGACTGTACTCCTATACACAACGCTTAAATTGTTGAAATAAATGAAGTTTGGACAATATATAAAGAAAGTTTGTTCCAGACTTTACCAGTGGAGTACATGTAAGATTGAACATTGCAGTTATGTATGGGTCAGTATTAGGAAAAGAAGGGATAGAGACTATTTGATATACGAGTCACCCAGGAACTCTCAAGGAGGTAAAATTCAAAGGAACAATGTAAGGGTCGATAGAATTATGTACCAATGAAAGAGTGTTGCAACAGTTCGACGGCCAGAAAGGTGGAGAAGTGGTGAGAGTAGAGGAGAGATAAAAGGAGTCGACAAGCCCCACACACACCACATATTTTTTATGAGCTTTAGAAAAAGACACCGAGAGAGAGTGTAGTTTGAAAGTAGGGCATGTGTGAGTGAAACCACCTCAGATATGTGATTCATGAATTAGTCAAAGAGGTAAACTGTGCCCCTATGCATAGGGAACAGCTAGGAGTAGTGACAAGAAATTCAAGAAGGCAACAGAACACAGGTTCTCTAGAACCTTTTTTTGAAGAACATAGTGTGATCCTTCTATGAGAAGATCACGAGAGAAAGGGAAAATATCTAGTATTAAGAACCGAAAAGAAGATGTTAGAGTTGTGTTTTCAAAGAAGATAATATAGTTGTGTGGAAGATTATGTCAAGTAGAGAGATGAAGAAGCAGAGTTATTGAGGCATTGAAAACAACCATATTTTCTTTAACACAACTAAAGGTACGAAAAAAAAAAAAGATTAGAGGTTTGTTGAAAGGTTCAAACTATCCTCCTAGCATTATTTTTTCTGTTGGCCGGTTTCTTTCAAATTGGAAGAAATATGAAATAAGGTTTTGGGTTATCAGCGTAAGCGGAGACACAGTAACAGATAGATTATTGATGCAAAATAGAAAAAAGTTGGTATAGAACAGAATTCTGAGGAACACCACAATAAATAGATTTAAAGAATAAATGGTGACTATCTACAATATCAGCCATAGAAAGACTGGAACGGAAGAAATTAAATGCCTTGCGACAGAGTTTATCGAAAGCCTTCGACATGTCTAACGCCAAAGAAAAAGATTCATTGAAATGAGAAAGAGCAAAGGACCAAGAGTCGGAGTGAAAGGAAAGAAGATAACTAGTCTAAAGGTCCTTACATAAGCTATATTGGCAATTAGAGATAAGATTAAAAGATTTAAGATGTTTCTAAATCTTCTTGTTAAGAATAGATTCAAAAACTTTAGGAAGAACAGAGGTTAATGCGATAAGACGATAGTTGGATTTGACTGGAGTCCCGCTTCTTCAGCACATGGTGGATGAATGAACTCTTACAGCAGGAAGGAAAGATTGAAGTTGATAGACGAGGAAACAGGTTACCGAGGCATGATGCAAGCTCAAAAGCACAAGTTTTGAAGACCACTGGAAGAAATTTCAGCACTCTCCGTTTCTTAGTGTTAAACTCAGAGAGGGCAGAAATTACATTTTAATGAGTTGAAAGGAGGAAGAGAGGAGGAATAGCTGAAACCGTCTAGAGAATTGAGAGGCGACCAAACAGTTCACCTTTAGCAGAAATTAAGACAGCAGTATTACTGACAGAGATACAAGAGAGGAGAGGAATAAGAAAACTTTGGAGTTGACATTTTAATATTTCAAAATGACAAATAGTATTTAAGGGGAAGAGAGAACCAGAAAAGATTGTTGCATTTCTGAGAAAAGCTTTTAAAAGATCTCAAAGAAACTTATTTTGTTATTCTGGGATGAAATATACAAAAGCCAAAGTTCTGGATTTGAAGATAATAATTTCTGATAATCCAAAGATTTATCAGCTTTAGTTCAAAGGATAGAGAATGGAATGTATGCCTCCATATTATATCTCTATATATACTCTCTCTCTCTCTCTCCTCTCTCTCTCTCTCTATATATATATATATATATATATATATATATATATATATATATATATATATATAAATCTATCAACATAATTAGGAGAAAATAATTCAAAATATGGTTTTGAGAAAGAATTGAAAAAATCTTTGTTTAAAATTAAACTGTTAATTGTTTTGAGTGTTTTAATATAAATATTTCGACTCAAAACACTTAAAACAACTGATAATATAAATATTATAAATATTATATAATTAAAATATTAAAATGGAAAATAATGACGCTTTTAGAAAAAAAAAGACGAATGTCTTTTTTTTAAATTACCTAGAGTATGTTCCTCTCCTTGAATAGGACAATGCTTACATGAACATATATATACATATATATATATATATATATATATATATATATATATATATTTATATATCTATATGTATATATATATATATTTATATAAATATATATAACTAAGCTATTCTCTCTCTCTCTCTCTCTCTCTCTCTCTCTCCTCTTTCTCTCTCTCTCTCTCTCTCGCTCTCCTCTGCCCCCCACCCCCCTCTCTATTTCCTTTGTGTCAGCCTCTCCCCCTCTCCTCCTCCTCTCTCCTCATCCCTGGAGAATAGATGAGCAATTTGAGTTCATCACAGAGACTTATTAAAAGAACTGAATGGGAGCTCACCATAGGTCAACCTAAGGCAGATGATGCATAACAAACCTCAGGGAAACCCTAACCCTTCATTTGGAAAAAGTGCTGCTGAGTTAATACATAAAAAATAAGACAACATCTGATGAGTATGAAAAAAATTTAATAAGAATGCAATAAAATACAAGATAAGACCAGTAATAAAAAAAATTTTTTGGAAAGTAAAAAATAACACTATCAGTATTATATATAGATATTATGTAACAGTATCAGTATTATTTAACATCAGTTAATAAAAGTATCGGTATTAAAAGTATTCGCTAAGATCATTTAAATATATATCTTTATATATATATATATATATATATATATATATATATATATATATATATATATATATACTATATATATATATATATATATATATATATATATATATTCAATATATATATATATTTATATATATATTAGTCTTAATTCAAATATATATGCTTAATACCATGAATATGTGCGAGTTGCAGTAAACATCTATGAGAATGTTGTAACATTTTCCACATGCCGTAATTATATTAAAATATGCACACAGATGTGCAAAAAATGTAATGAAGGATGTGTAAGATTGAAATTAAGATGAAATTTTCTTAAAATTTCTTTCATCTATCTTATTGTCACAAGAAATGCAAATGATATATATATATATATATATATATATATATATATATATATATATATATATATATATATATATATATATATATATACTATACTTATATATACTATATATATATATATATATATATATATATATATATATATATAGAAGACAGTTGGAAGAAATCAACACTAGCTTCAAACGGTTGTCCTTCCTCACCTCCTGTGGGAGGGGCGATCTTGGAGTCCGGCCTGTTGTGGTGACACATATCTTGAGGAACCCCGTTACTCGTAGGATATATATATATATATATATATATATATATATATATATATATATATATATATATATATATATATATATATATATCTATATATATATATATATATATTTTTTTTAAGCAGTTCACTCAGGAGAAAACCAATAATTAATGTATCGTTATTTTAACAATTTTAGGGTAAATACATTAAAATTTTGAATTCAACCTAACCTAATGAAGCATAACATAACCAAACTTAGCCTAACCAAACAACTTAAATTAACCTAACCTATTAACGGAGTCAACCACTTATAAATATCCATATATATATATATATATATATATATATATATATATATTTATATGTATAGATATATATATATATATATATATATATATATATATATATATATATATATATATATATATATATATATATATATATATTACGGTATATATAATACGGTAAATATAATAAATCAATCAATGAACTGTGCAAGTTCATCGATTATGAAAAATGTAATCCTATCTCAAACCTCATCAAATGTTCGTGAACATGCATTTTGTGTCTGCAGTTTTTCTTGGACCTTTAAAAGTTTAATATTATTTATTACATATACATTATTTAGATATATATATATATATATATATATATATATATATATATATATATATATATATATATAAATATATATATATATTATTTCATGCTCATTTTAGCTGGGCAAGGCGGAGGTCTAAGAGTTACCAGGAGTTGAACCAGGTTGGGAAGAACCAGGATCAAGCAGACCAAATGGAGGGAGAGAGAGAGAGAGAGGGAGCAAGAGAGGGAAACAGGAAGAAACTATCCATCTTTAGGAGAATTACAATGTTAAGGCATGAAAATAAGAGAGTTGAAGGGGTGTGGAGAAGGAGGAATAACTCCGAATCGACAAGAGTGGAGTTAGGACAAAGAGTTCAGTGAGGAGTTCCACTTTGGCATAAAGAGATAAGGTGGAAGTTGCTGCTTTGGAAGGTACTAAAAAGAAAGGAGGACAGAAACAAGCAGGTTATGTTTCAAAAAATTGTAACAACACTCTCCTTACACTATCAAAATTACTCTCTCTCTCTCTCTCTCTCTCTCTCTCTCTCTCTCTCTCTCTCTCTCTCTCTCTCTCTCTCTCTCTCTCTCTCTCTCTCTCTCTCTCTCTCTCTCCATTATACTTTCAAACATTCCTCTCTCCTCTTTCTCTCCTCCTCTCCGTTAATGATCACATAAGGTCTCTCTCTCCTCTCTCTCTCTATCTCTATCTCTCTTTCTCTCTTTTCATATATATATATATATATATATATATATATATATATATATATATATATATATGTTTATATATGCTATGCTATATATGTAAATGAATATATAGATATATATGTCTTTAATAATAATAATAATATGTATATATGTGTCATGCTGCTTCTCTGATAAAGGACGATCCTGGACCTTGGAGATTAATGGGGCCGGTGATTGTCGTTTTTAATCGTTCTTTAAAAGAGCGATTTCATGCGGATGGATAGAATTAAAAGATTACGTGTCTGGAGTTCAAGAGATGATCAATACAGACAATACCAGACACAGGCGTGTTTTTGTTAATATGCCTGTATGTATGTATGTAATGTGTGTAATATGTAATGTGTGTGTGTGTGTGTGTATATATATACTCACCTATATATAAATATATATATAAAGTAAAATTTCTCTCCCCTCCCTCTATGTTTGTTATTTAATCCATAATGCCAATCTCTCTCTCTGCTCTCTCTCTCTCTCTGTTTGTCTTTCTCTCTCTCTCTCTCTCTCTCTCTCTCTCTCTCTCTCTCTCTCTCTCTCTATCTACCTATATTTCTATATATCTATCTATCTATCTATCTATCTATCTATCTATCTATCTATCTATCTATATCTATCTATCTATCTATCTATCTATTTGTTACTGACAGATAGATTGTGGGATAGAACATATTAACATCGCTCAATCACAGTAAAATCTTTGCACATATCCGCGACGCATGGCCAATCAGAGCATGCGTAATGTTTCCAGCATTTTGCAAAATTAAAAACTCGTCAAACTTACGTCTTTAGCAACAGTAATTTAATGAATTATCAGTTAAACTTAACATTATTTGATTTAATTATTGTATATATCAACTAAAACACACATACTCAAAATCGCTTAGATCGATACTTAACATAAAATAGCTCACAATCACAGTGACAAAACACGTCAGGAAATCACCATAAATATGCATTCCACTTCTGTTGTAAATTTTTTCAAGAATTATTTCAAGTAAACTTAATAATGTCCAAAAATAAATCTTTAGAACCTTGGAAGTGAAATCCAAAGTTTTATAATAATAATTAATAATAATAACTATTAATAATAATAATAATAATAATAATAATAATAATAATAATATTAAATAATAATAATAATAATAATAATAATAATAATAATAATAATAATAATAATATAGTAATAAGAGTGATAATAATAATAATAATAATAATAATAATATGTAATAATGTGTAATGTATGTAATATGGTAAATAATAATGTGTGTGTGAGGTAATAATAGTAGTAATAGTAATAGTACCAGTGTAATAGTAATAATAATAAAAATTAATAAAATATAAAATTGTGCTGAATAATTTGGGAAGAAACAGGAGTGATAGAGGTGAGCAGGTGCATGAAAAATGGAATGATCATTCCAGCATTCTGGTCTCCCAGTAAAATGGCACTTAAAGGATTAATTGAGAGGTGGGACTCATCCATTCCATTCTGTATCTTTCATCTCTCTCTCTCTCTCTCTCTCTCCTCTCATATGTATGTATGTATGCTTGTGTGTGTGTGTGTGTGTGTGCTCTTTTCCTTTTTTTTATTTTATGTTGTTGTTGTAGATGGTCAATTTGCCTATGAAGGCTCCGTGTGTACTGTTTGTGTGTGTGTGTGTGAATGTGTGTGTGTGATATATATGTATATATATAAGGATAAGTAATATGGAAGAAAAGGGAATTTTTATTTAATTTTTTATTTATTTGTTGTTTCTATTATCCAGTATATTTTTGATTTTTCTGTTAATTCGTCATTTGGCACTTTGCTTAAATGATTTGTGGAGGCTGAGCTGGTCTCCTATCCTCAGCTTAAAAGTGTTGGATTTAATTATTAAAGAATCTCAATCTCATTAAATAGTACTCCAAGAATCTCAAACTTTAAGTACTCAAGAATCTCATACTTTAAGTACTCGGAATCTCAGACTTTAAGGAATCAGGAACATAGCATTTACGTCCTTGAAATCTCAGATTTTTTTAAAAGTGTTTCAGAACCAGAATTCTCAGGCCGGAAATCTCAGTACTTTTTAAGTACTTGGAATTTCAGGCCTTTAAGCACTTTCAATCCACATATTTAGTACCCGAATCTCGGACTAAACGGTTCTCGGAAGGAACTCATACAAACCCAACCAAACAAAACAACTTAAGATTTACCCTTCCACAATACCCAATCTCTAAGAATAATATAAATAATTAATATATATATAGATATATATAATATTTTTAATATATATATATATTATATAATATAGATATATATATATATATATATATATATATATATATATATATATATATTATTATATAGTATATATATATAATATATATGTGCTTGGTTTCAAGTACAAGTACTTGTTTATTTTGTACTTTCTACTTTCATTTTTGAATAACTTTACTCATACTTGTATCTGCAAGTATTCTAAAACCCATTGACTTGTTATTTTTACTTGCGCTTTTTTTGACTTAAAAAGTTGCAAAGTTAACCTTGCAAGTACTTTTGGCATTTTAACTTGACAAATATAATATATTTTTTATCAATCATTCTACTATTATTTTTTAATATTTCTTATATGTGTATTTCTAAAACAATTTCCCATTTTAACGAATAAAATAGTTTGGTCATTATATATATATAACTATATATAATATTAAATATTAATATATATATTATAATAATATATTTATAATATATATATAATTTTATATAATATATTTATATATATATATATACCGTATATTATATATATATATATAATATATATATTATTATATAATATATATATATAATATAATATAATATATATATATACTATATATAATAATATATATTATATATATAATAATTATTAATAATAATAAATATATATTATATAAATATTATAGTAAATATATATATATATATATATATTATTATATATATTATTAATAGTTGCCTGGAAAATTGCGCCCGGTAGATAATTGAGATAAATTGAATTTTTTAAAAGGGGCATTAAAAAAGAAGATTTATGGTTTTTTTTTTTCACCCGACCTAGTAAGGAAATATACAAAGAAGTCATCACCAGAGTTCAGTTACACCGAGGCCCAACCTTCCAAACCTCAATTAAAAATCTGTTGAAGTTGAATAGCTTTTTCAAAAAATGAATAATGAGTTTTAAAGAAAGTGATTCATCGGTCTAGGAGTGGAGTAGGCGAGAGAAAGAAACAGGAAGAAAATAGAAATAATGTTGGTGATAGAACAGAAGCCCTGAGACACCTAATTTAAAACAGTTTAAAGACCTATTTCTATAGATCACCGGAAAGGAGATCAGAGAGTAGATTTGATTGCGTGGAAGAGCGAAAATTTAGAAATCAAAGAGTTAGAGGGTTGAGATAGTTAACATATATAAAGGGTGATTTCTTTGGATGTTTTGTTTTACGATTGGAAATAAAAAAACGGCATATATGAACTTCATGGTGAAAAGGTTTATTGAGTAGATATAAACAAGGGTTGCATTTACTTTTTTTAAAATTAATCAATTAAATGTTAGGTTTCGCGAGCTACGGTTAACAAATGTCCATCCGGAATGCCAATCAATGGCCACGCGGGTAACGAACAAGCGACCGGTAATGTCCGCGAATAACGGCGCGCAATGGAGGCGGACTATCCCTGAAAGACCAGTGGCTTCAGCGTTTAACCCCAAAGAAAAATCCTCAATTTGTGTGAATCGCACGTAATCTAGGAGGACAATTCAACAATCCCAAACGTGAAATCAATTGCTCACTAAAATGATTTCTCAATAGGTCAACGCTATCGCGGCATGATAACGGAATATTTGCTGCCACAAATTGAAAGCCCCGGGCCTCCGTGAGCCTCTTTTCAACAAGATGGCGCTACTTGCCATACAGCGAGAGAAACAATGGACCTACTTGAGAAATGTCAATTTTGCAGTGAGCAATTATTTCAAACTTATGAACCTCGGAATTATCTCCTAGTTCGTCGCGAATATTCACACCATGGAAATTTATTTTCTTGGGGTTACTGTGGAAGTCACTAGGTCTTCAGGGGTAAGCCAAACCCTCCTCGACGATTATTTAGAAACCAACATGCTCGCGTTCATTCGCGACATTAACCGGTCCCTATTGCTCGAACGGCGTCGTCCCCCACGATTGGACTTTCAGATGGACCACTTTTTAACCTAGTCACGGCGCAACATTTGTAAAATGAGATTTAATCTTTAAAAAAATAAAATTGTCATACATTGTGTTTTCGGACTTATAATAAAAAACTTTTCACAAAAGCTTCAAGTCCTATGCGTTTATTCCAACGTAAAAAACTGCCTCTAAATGAATACCCTATATAAATCTAATTTATTTCATCACCCCTGAGTTTCGGTTAAGAACGAAAAGAAGAATAAGTTATAACGGAGAGAAAGTGCGTGTTCAAACGAAGTTGGACTTAGACAAGGCGCGAATGTTGCAAAAATTTGTTGCACAATAAAAAATGTTTCCTGCGCACCAACCCCGATTTGCCAGAGGCGACAATATACTGGCAATAAAGGATTGAGCTGATCTGAGGAAATTTCCTTGGATCCGCGGCACCACACACACTACACACACACACATCACAACACACACCAAAAAACATACACACCTACACATAACACCATACACACACACACAATAATATATTTATATATATATATATATATATATATATTAATATATATATTAATATATATAATAAAATATTATATAATTATATATATATATATATCCAAGTTTTTCATTAAATAATGTACTTGTACTTGTGCTCGAACCATGTACCATGTACTTTTACCAGATTGAGAACATCTGAAAAATCGTCGACTTGACTTGAACTTGTATTTGAACAAATGCTAGAGTACTTGTACTTGTACTTACTTAAGTACTTGTACTTGAACCCCAAGCCTGATATATATATATATATATCATATATATTATATATAGATATAAGTATATGAATATATATATATATAATATATATATTTATATAGATATTTATATATAATATATAATATATAATATATAGTATATATATAAATACATATAAAATTATAACCAAATGGGAAAAAGCACAACCCACACACCTACCACACCTACCAAACACACCTTACATCTACACTCCCCCTCCCCCCCCACATCCAACACAGTTTCGCAATAGTTTTAACCTTTTTATTATAGAACAAAAAAAAATTAAAACCTCAAATTCCTCCTATTTCACGTAATAAAGAAGTAAATTAAAACCGCCAATTTTTATAACTTGTATAAACAAAAAATCCACACAGATAACCTGCGGTTCTCAAACAATTAACAACACCTTAAAAAACAATGCTTGTTCGAATTCATAATTTATTATACCATAAATTAGCATCTCCTCTCTCTCTCTCTCTCTTCTCTCTCTCTCTCTCTCTCTCTCTCTCTCTCTTCCTCTCTCTCTCTCTCTTTTCTCTCTCTCTCCTCTCTTCTCTCTCTCTATATATATAAATATATATTTATATATATTAATAAACTAATATATATATAGAAATTATAATAATATATATATATATCATATATAGATTATAATATATAATATATATACTATATTAAATTTAATTATATATATATATTAATATACAATATTATATATATATATATTATATATATATATATAATTATATATATATATAATTATATATATATATATATATATATATATATATTTATAATACCTTAGAAATATTTTTTTCCAACGTCTGCGATTGTTTATACACCTAAATAACAGGGCATATAAGGAAATTGCGTGAAAAAATATTATTAACACCAACCACCAGAATTATAATTAAATAATTATAATTATATTCTTAAAACAAAACAAAAATAATTAATTACATGATGTTATAGTATCATTCCTTAATTAGTTCTATCTTACTTCGATTGTGGTAAGTTTTACCTACTTAATAATAATAATAATAATAATAATACTAATACTATTATACTAATTACAACTACTACTACTAACTTACTACTACTATACTAACTACTTACTACTACTACTACTACCTACATAACTACTACTACTCGATAATTATACCCAGTATTTGATGTAAATTAACTTACATGATTAAAAAAAAATAATTAAAAAAGGAAAAATATTAAATTTATATTATAATTATCAGATATTTTTTAAATAATTAATTCCTCTGAAACCATACCATATTACTTTTAGTATTATTATTATTGATTTATTATATTTATTATTATTATTATTATTATTATTAATATATTATATTATTATTATATATTATTATTATATTATGATTATTATATTTATTTTACAAATAAATACCAATAACTACTAAAAAATTTTCAACTTACTATTTTTTACGCTGTCACCGCCGCTTCACAGGGCAGTGGCCGCTGTAAAAAAAGATTTAGATATCACTGTAAGAAATGATTTTTTAACTTAACTTTCAACAATGTTACTTTATTAAAACACAAGAATTAGTAAAATAATTATAGTAACAATCCAACCAAAACAATGAAATTATTAGTAAATGTTTAAAAATAAAACTTAAATAGAATCGAGGCTGCGAACTTTTATAACAGTTTTGATGTTCACTGCTTAGAACGTATCCTTTCTAAGACGGTGATCTCATCGATGAATGGGAAAATAATCCTAAAAACAAAAAATTTCAAAACTGTAGGCAACTTTATGATGTTTAAATGCTACCAAAATTAGAATGCACGGGCAAGTCAGCCTATCACTCGATATGGTAGACCCGACATGGATACGAATCGAAACGGAAGAGAGGGCCTCTATGATGTTTACATTCCAAAATTAATTTATCCAAGTTTCAGCCACACTCATAGTTACATAAATAAGCAAAAATAATCCACAAAACAACACTTTAACAATTTTAAAAACAATACTTCCATTTATGTTACAAGAGTGTAAAATCATTATAGTAACTTAGTTAAAATATATCTATGAGAATAAAGAATTTGGGCGACGCCGAAACTACAATAGCTTTGACGTTCACTGATTTAAAGAAGGTATCCCGCTCTAAGACGTATACATGATCACATAAAAAAAATAAACAATTCTTAAAAAAAATTAACAGAATTAACACCTTAAAATGACTGCGTCCGATTCAATGGTCTAAAACAGTGACACAACCAACACAAATAAACCATATTACCCGAAAAATAAACCAAATATTAACAAACATCCCTGAGTACTTTACAGTCTTTGCTAGTCGTCGTCTTTTACTTAGTATGCACTACTATACTATGCTAGTATACTACAACACTACTAGTTCTAAACTAATGACTACTACTACTACTACGACTACTAATAATAATAGGATAATGGGAGTAATTTCTATATGCACGTAAAAATATAATAATAAAATAAAAAATCCGAAAATAATAATCATATGAAATTTGACAATTAAAACCTTTACCGGATCGATCCACAAGTTTCGGCAAAATCAAGTCAAATTATTTCCCCTCCTTCAAATAAAGTTAATTTCCCCGATTACCTCATAATAATATATATATATATAATTATAAAATATATATATATATACTATATATATAATATATATACATATAATTAAATATGTATACATTTATATGTATGCGATTAAAGTGCTTAAATATATAATGTGCTTATAATATAAAATTTGCACTGCCCAAACTGTTGGAAGTAAAAGTATAAATAAAAGTGACCAGAGTTTCTTGATTTTGATTTCGAAGTACAAGGAGAAAAAGCAAATTGCAATTAATAAACTGAGAAACATTAAAGGACACGTTGAACCCGACCAAGAAATGTTCAATTATTCTTTTTGCATTCGACCTATAGAGAAAGAGGGAGAAAAAAGAGAAGGAAAGAGAGAGAGAGAGAGAGAGAAGAGAGAGAAGAGAGAAGAGAAGAGAGAAAAGAGAAGAGAGAGAGAGAGAGAGAGATGAGAGAGAGAAGAGAAGACGAGATGAGAGGAGAGAAGAGAGAACTGGAATGATATTGAAGATTGCCTGCCCTTTCTGCTTAATCTGTTTCGTCCTTCGCTGAGAGTGCGTCACGGCATCAAGTACATGACCGTCCCACAAAGCGGAACCGTAGTCGTAATTTTAAATATTATAAAAAAAACTAATAAAAAATAGAAAGAAATGTTTCTATATTAATGCGTTACCTCCGCCCCATCATTTCTACATCTATTAATTTATATGTATTATTGTTATCAGTTATTATTATTATTATTATTATTATTATTATTATTATTATTATTATTATTATTATTATTATTATTATTATTATTATTATTATTATTATTATTATTATTATTAATTATTATTATTATTATATATTTATTTATTATTATATAATTATTATATTATTATTATATCATATTTATTTATAATTATTATATTATTATTTATTATTTATTATTATCATATTATTATTTATTATTTATTATTATTATTATTATTATTATTATTATTATTATTATTATTATTTTGTTTGGGCCCCTTATTTAAAGAAAGACCTTAGAATGCTAGAGCGAGTGCAAGTAAGCAACAGATTAACTTGCTGGGTTTAGGTAGATTATGAAGAGAGGCTGATGGAGAGTTAGAAGTTTTTCTGTAGAAAGCATTTCTCAGAGGGAACATGATACAAGCTACAAAATGATTTACCATCTATTGATTACATACAGAAGAGCCAAAAAATTTTTCATATGAGCAGGTGAGCAGGTACCAGGGGCATAAATAAGAAAAATAAGAAGAAAACATTGCCATTCCTTATATAAGGAAAAGCATCATTCGGAATAGGATTGTTAAATTTGGAATATGGTCCTGCCACAGGAGGTGTTGAGTGGGACTCGATTGCAACATTTTAAGAAAGGTTGATTGTATATATGATGGTGTTGTTTCATATAATATATTTAGGATCGAAGCCCAAAATTTGGTGGGGTTTTTCAGTTACAAGTAGTTATTAATGTTAGACTGCATGTGTAACCATAACTTAGTTATTATGCAGGGATGTTTGGGTATCAGTATATATATATATATATAATATATATATATATATATATAATATATATATATATATATATAAATAATAAATATATATATATAATATAATATATTATATATATATAATAATTATAATATATATATATAATATAAATCATTCACTCATTATTTTTGACTAAGCCAAATGCTGGGATTTTAGTTAGCAGTAATTGACAAGCCCTTAGGGTGCTTTGTGATTTGATGAGCCTGTTTGGTAGTGGGTTGACTGGAAAGTCTCGATAGGCCCATGTGGGTTCTGGCTTCTTACTTTCTCTATATTCTTAATGTCTTTGTGGCTCTTATATTTTTTTTATTTTGTTTGTATTATTGTTTGCTGGTATTATAGTATTATTTATTATTATTTTTATTATTATTAATTGTCATATTTTTTTTCTTTTCTTGTTATTAATAGTTTTCTAATTTTCTCATATTATCTATTATTATTATTAGTTATATTATTTATTTATCCATGAATATGCCATATCTGCAATAATAATCAATAATAAAATAATAATAAATAATAATAATAATAATAATGAATAATAATAATAATTAATAATAATAATAATAATATAATAATCAATAATTATAATTAATAATAATAATGATAATATAATATAATTAATAATATAATAAAAATAAAATAAAAATAATAATATAATAATTAATAAATAATAATAATAATAATAATAATAATAATAATAATAATAATAATATAATAATTAATAATAATATTAATAATAATAATAATAATAATAATAATAATAATAATAATAATAAGTAAATATGAATTCAATGATTTTATATATGTAAGTGAACATAGCAAACCTCAGTTTCCAGGAATTCCAATACAAAATATATATATATATAATATATATATATATATAATATAATATATATATATATATATATATTATATATTATATATGTATATAATATATATATATATATATATATATATATATATATAGATATATATATATATATTATATATATATATAAGTATGTGTATGTGTGTTGGTGAGTGTGCGTGTTGGTGTTTGTGTGTGAAAAAAAAAATATTTTCCTTATATTTCTTATTTAAAATACATAGGCGTATATTTATATGTCCCGCAGATCTTTACGAACTACATAAAATTATTAAAATGGAAAGACTGTTTTCTGAAGGCCCGTCTTTCGTGTATGTTATATAAAAAAAGTCTTCCTCTTCTGTTTTGTATTCAGTTCAGTATGTCCTGTCATTTTACAATCGTACGAAAACACCAAACATAGTTTATCGGTGATGCAACCTCTTTAATACTTCTGTTACTTTCAATTACTTTCAAATTTCTTTTGTAAATCACGTATTGACTTCGACTGGTGAAATACAATTTCCAGAAATATGTTCTCGAAATATATTACAAAAATTAAAAAAAATCGTAAAATTTCTGTTATTCAGGAAGAAGTTGTATTAAAAAATAGTGATCCAAGGATGTAGAGTCAGTATTGGAATTGTCAGAATCAGGTTCAAATCCGGCTATAACAAATTCGAAATTCTATTCTGTCTATTTGATTTACTTTCCCAGAAGCTGATCCAACTATACCATAGTCTCATTCGTCGTGGTATAATATACTTCTCTCATTTTTAGATTGGTTTCAGCACTAATAATCTTCTGGATGAAGTTGAGCCTAAAGCTAAAGGACAAATTACTACTCCAAGGGAACTGGCAGCTTCATTTTCACCAGCTTTGCTACCCCCTCGCAACACAAGAGGAGCGACGTTTTCGTCCTATTTCTGTGCAAGTATTTTTAACTCTATTTCTAGCTATGCTGCTTCCTTCGTTCCAGCTACTCCTGTGCTACCAAATCATCTGCTTACATTTGTTTAATATCTCATATCTGGAAATAATATTTCTCTCTTTAAAACGAGGATTTTCCATGCAGTCAATAGGAGTGAGTTTCATTTATTTGTATTTTTCCAATGAAAGGGTTTTTTTGCCTAATATAAAGCACAGGCTTAAACAATAAATAAATAAAAAATAAATAAATAAATAAATAAATAAATAAATAAATAAATAAATAAATAAATAAATAAAAAATAAATAAATAAATAAATAAGTAAATAAAATAAAATAAAATAAAATAAAATAAAATAAAATAAATAAATAAACAAATAAAATAACCTAAAACGCTTGTCGAATGTTTTTATTTATATATA
>JABUQX010095943.1:10000-15554 GCA_015478945.1 Trachelipus rathkii | reverse complement strand
TAGTGATGCAGGATAGATTGGATATTAAAGTTATGCTCTGATTGGGTTCAGGTAACAGTAGCGCTCTCAGATTTAAAAAGAATTTTAACATCATTTACAAAAATGGTTTTTTAAAAAATTAATTGAAGATGTTTGTATCTTCAGCGGACATTTTGAGCGGTTTTATATTTTGAGTGATATTCACTAAAAATTAAGGTGTAGATCGACTTATAAGAACTTCATAACCGGAGTCTGGAGCAAGTTTTGGGTAGTTAACGGTTACAGATTGAAATCATTGTTGAGAAGGCACAGGGTTGATCATTACTTTCAGAGTACTCCCGAAGACTACTTAGATATCGCCATTTATGCGGTTCCGTATAATTTCGGAGATATACCACATATTAAATAGGACTAACACGTGTCAATGTACGAAAATTGAAATGAATTCAAAGAAATATAAAATAATTAGTAAGTACAATAAAAACAATGATTTTTTTAAATAGTGAAATTATGCGCTATTAAAATCCATAATAATACTCAAAAAAGCCAAGCAAGTGCGATTAATAATTGCAACTAAACAAGTCCCCCTGAAAATAATATATATAATAATATAAGGGTAGTTAGGCTCAGTAATACACATAACTCAGAAACAAAATATAATTCAAAAAGGTGATTAGTTTGGCTATTTTGAGACTAATAAGTTCTCTTTTATGCTTAGTCCACCTTTCTCGTACTGTACAACTAGAGGCCACTTCTATTGTGAGTGGAGTAGTATTATTAATAATAATATATAATTTATTCAAGATTAATCAATCAAGTATGAAATAAATTAAAGATTTAATCAATCAATGATATGAAAATACATAGAACTTAAATATTCATTAGCTTGTAATGATGGACATAATTCAAAATGCATTTACTTAGAGATAATCTTTATAACATGAATATTGCATGTAATAAAGTGCAAGTAATTAAACAATTTGAACAAAAAGGAACGCACGCTAATAGGTACGATAGTTACCAAAGTTTGATTCACTCTCTTAAGTCCTGCCAATTACTTTGTATTTTTTTAAGTTGTATGTGTAAAAAAATAATTGAATCAATTTGACATACATATATAGTTTATATAATATAATATATATAGATATATCTTATAATATATACATCTATTAATAAATATCGTATTATATAATTTTGAATTCGTATATTATTACCAGGAGATTTATAAATGGGAAGAGCAGAGTATTAACAATAATACTGAATCTTTCCTTGAACTACAAATGTGCCAAGATAGGTTTAAATTTTGAGGTAAGTGAATTCAAACACCATACAGAATTTAAAAACATATTAATTAATTATGTCCAAATAATTAATTAATTATTAATTCACATAGTACGTGAACTCAGAATTGTCAGTTTTGCCCGATTATATCACTTCGAACCGGAATTTTAACCACTAATTGTTGATTCGATTAAATATTAATTACGGAGTATAGTGAACATGTTAAGTTTAATAATAAGCTAATATTGTGTCAGAAAGTAATGAAAAACCTAAGTGTAAGTTAAAATTTTGACACTTCCCACTGGGTTTAATTAGTCAGGTGCTTTAATTGTTGCGTATTAAAAGATAAGAATTTAAAATTTAATTTAAAAAAGATGAAATGAGATGCTAGAGGTTTAAGAATTTAAATATATATTTAAATAAATATAAATTATAGTAAATTATACTATGATGACGAAGCCATACAAAATTTTTCGAAGTTTTAAAAGCTAAATGTGATATGTATTATATATTTATATTTGTATTAATATAGGTGGGCGACCTCAATTATAACTAGCTATAAAAAAAAGACAGCAAATTACGAAAGATGACACATAAAGCCTGTGGAAAGGACTATTAGTCGCCCCGGATCTCGTACTCCGAAAAGGCACCCAATTATTTCCCTAAATAAACATAATATTACTTTGTCGCTTGGCAGTATTGCATAGCTGCCCCCAAATAAATAGTCAGCAACAATGTTTTCTTGGATATAAGAATTTTAGAAACCACAAAGTACACCAGAAGACTCTCTCCGGAACCCATCTACTCTCTGTATTTGTCAGACTCGTGAGGTTCGATTTATGACTGATCACAAATCCAACTGGTGTCCGTTATAAGTTAGTTGTCTATATAAAGGTAAGTGTTTATTAAGATCAAAGTTTTATAAAATAAGAAATAATTTAATATTCTTTTCTTCACTTAATTAATTTAGAAATCAAGAACTTTCAAAGCCTTACCTGTTAAACCTCAATAATAAAAAACACACTGAAAAAAAGTTCAATAAGTGCCTTAATAAAAAGAAAAATGATATTATAATTACGATAATAGTGGTAGTATGCATATATACACAGTATTATTTCACATGCTATCCATTTCCATTTATAAATCCCATCTGTCCGAGGCTTTTCTCTCAGCGTAACAGCGCACTCTACTACTATTTAGACAACTCTTATTTATATTCGAGTCGAAATAGATGTTTACGATAATACTTGTATAATGGAGTGAAGACTAAAGATTAAATAGAATAACTTACGGACATATGTAATGTAGATCTTATTTGATTTCATTCTCTCGCCCGCATCCTTACATATGCGATACATTAAATCACTAATATTTCTATATATCATCATGCAATCACTACAGTAAGGAAAAAAAAATGATATCCACGAAGGAATAATTGCAAATCTCTTGGTTCCTGCCATACGTAAATCAATTTAGTGTAATCCTATTTACTGTGTAGATATGATAATTTTGTAACACAAAATAATCAACAGACCTAAATATTCATTACTCTGTATGTATATTTTAATTATAGCAGCGTGCCCAGTAACATATTTTTGATGATTAAGCTAATATTTTTTTTTTCTCTCTTATTTTTTTTTATCTGATAGGCTATATTAAAAAGAGATTAGTAATGATTCCTTTATTTCAAATGCACGTAGTAAATATGGATGAATATCTAAATCCGTGAAGGGAATGAATATCTCCTTAAAACGTTTCTTATAGTCTGTGTTGCTAAATATATTAACTATATTTTAGTCAACATATTAGCAATATACTTAGAATATAGCCAATTATCATATTAAATCGAGAAGAGATCTACTTTATATGTTAAATCTGAAGATCTATTATAGAATCCTGATTACCAATAGATTTCATTCACTTTTAATGAATTTTTGAGATTATGTGATTATTTCATTTGTGGAGTATGTTACACTTATGATAGGATTACTCGTATTAGTAATCACTTGACTACCGTTACTATAGATTATCTACTCAGCCGTTTGGAGTAGATTAAATGCTCTCTATCTCTCCGTTTGTAAATATAGGCGGATCCCCGACGAGGGGAACTACAAAAGTAAGAACTCATTTTTTATTTTATCTCATTGATTAAATGTTATGTATTCACGTACTTGAACTGAAGTTGCTGAAGTGATTTTGATATTTTATTTTGGTTCTTTGTCTAGTGTTTTCATCGACGAACGATCCCATTTATATATTATTTTAAGTTTTTTATAATTTTAATAATGGCTATCATTTTCTATCTATTATCTATCTATTATAGATATTAGAGAGCTTATTATCACTTTCAGTTAATTTGCTCTGTACAGAGGCGTTCTTTTGCTCTTGTTTTGTTATCATCATTATCTCATTTTTATCATCATAATCATTATGAAGGAAAGATAAACAAAGTATGTTGTGTTCACTGTAAGTTGTTGATAGAGTAAATGAGATAGGCCTTAAGATATAAGCTCAGATATTCATTTATACGAACGTCTATTTTTCCTAGGTTCAATTATATTCGGTGATCGTATTTTTTTTAATTTTTATATTATACCTTTATATGTGGTCTATAGTCCAGACTCAGGAACATTAGGAGAGCATGACATGCGCTATGAGCTTGCGGCTGGCGGATGTTTGACCATTTGAACCTGTAGTTCCTGAAGGATAGAAATTTTGCCTTGATTTGATAGCAGATCCCTTCATTGGTGACTCTTGTTCAGAAACGAAATAGAAATCAATAAATAAAAATAAATTCCAAATGTAAGCATTAGTTTTTTAGTTCTTTATTATGTTAGTGATCAACTGTGAATAGAGTGAATAAGTTCATTTAATTAACTAAGGGATCTTGCGTGTTAAAGTCAAAGATTTTAATAAAAAATTAATATATATATATATATAATAATATATATATATATAATAATATATATATAATATATATATATATATAATATATATAATATATATTATATATATATATATATGGCCGTATTTAAAGCATGGGCCACATGGGCCCGGGCCCAGGGCGGCAAATTCTGAAGGGCGGCAAATTCTGGAGACTACTTTGCAAAAAATGGGATTAATCAAAATTCAGACATAGATTTTTTTAATTCTAAGAGAATTTATCCAGATAAAAGTATATTTTTAACAAAATCCTTGTTTGAACGAAAACTTTTGAATGGAGATGTTGTGAAACGTGACTATTTAGATTTTAGTGTACACTAACAGTCAAGGATGCGTCTTTTGTGGTCCTTGTAAACTTTTTGGAGGTGGTTGTATCTCAGTTTGTAACAGAAGAATTTAACGATTGGAAGCATGCCAATACAAGATTGACTGAACATGAAAATTCCGTTCGCCATCATGATTTTATGTTGAATGCTGAAGAGACTAAGTAATTCATTATGTAGAGTTGACAAGCAGCTGCTCTCTCAATTAGAAAAAGAAGTAAAATATTGGAGAAATGTACTACAAAGAGTTATTGCTGTTATTAAGAAACTTTCCTCATGGGGGTTATCATTGCGAGGCGATGATGAAATAGCTGGCTCTGTTCGAAATGGAAATTTTATGATGTGTCTGGAACTTATTGCAGAATTTGACCCTTTTTACAAAATCACCTACCTCAATGTCAAAATTCTGGCAAAATAAGCATTTCTTATTTATCACATAGCACCTACGAAGAACTTATCCAAATTATGGCTAGAAGAAAGGTAATCAGTGAAATAGTGAAAGAAATTCAGGAAAATAAGTATTTTCTATTATTGTTGATTTCCACTCCAGACATTACTCATAAAGATCAGCTGAGCTTTATCATCAGATATGCTAGCAAAGAAGGTACACCTAAAGAACGCTTTTAGGATTTATTAAAAACCCTGGTCATACGGTAAAGAATCAGCGGAATCGGTGATGAGTTTTCTCAAAGCAAATGAATTAGACATAAGCAGTTGTCGGGTCAAACGTATGATAATGCTGCTAATATGTCAGGAATATATTCTGGCCTGCAAACAAGAATTAAAGAGGTCAACCATCTAGCAAATATTTCATACCATGTTCAGCTCATTCCCTTAATTTAGTGGGATCTAGCGTTGCCACATGTTGTAAACAGGCGGTTTCTTTTTTTGCTTTGCTTCAGAATCTTTATAATTTTTCTCGGGCTCTACGCATCGTTGGGGTATCTTCGAATCTTTCTTCAAAGAAATATACTGTCAAAACACTATGTGGAACAAGGTGGTCAGCTCGAGCAGAAGCTTAAAAGTCT
>JABUQX010095943.1:0-5000 GCA_015478945.1 Trachelipus rathkii | reverse complement strand
TTTCTAACTCTTTCTTGTCAGCTTCTATTGTTTCTCGTTTTGAATTTACTTTTCAATGTCACATTCTCAAACGCGAAATTAATGTCTCCTTAATTTATTTAATTAATTTCAGGGAACCTTTCCGGTAAGTTGGCTTCTTATTAACCTTGAATTTTCAAATGCATTTCAGATCCACCCATTTCACACCTGGGAACCTTCCCTTGAATGGCAAAGTTCAAAATGATATTCCTATCCTTCCTTCTCCTATGCGTTTATCAATTCTATTTTGGCTCCTTCATTCGAAGGTCGTTTCCATAGTAACCAAGTTGTACGTTTTGGAGTTTTTATGGTCGACTTGACAGAGTGGTTCCCATAGCAACGGGCAGAGATGTTTGTATTTACTTTTTGAATGGGCAGTTATTCTCGTAAAATAGAGAGAGTTTTGCCTTTTTGTGGGCATTAATTTTTTTCATGGATGTTTACACTTTTAATATTTTTCTGATCATTTTAACATTAAAAGAAAGATTTAGACTACGAGAGTAAGGTGTTTGAAAAAGAAAAGGGAGTGAATCTTATACTAGCATGCGAAATAAATTGGATTATAAATTTATAATTTTTAAGATGAGCTTTGCGCCATACAGTTCAGAGTTTGCATTTTGTTCCTACGCTAATTGCGCGCGCAGCTGGCTGTTACATGTACATCGAGTATCGTTGGAGCAGGTCCCGTTAACAGGGATATGTTGCTTTGACAAATGTCTATTTAACAAATTTTATCATCTTTGATATATAAAAAGTATATAAAAAATTTTATTTTAAAATATAGAATATATTTTTATATGTGATTGATTCATGGAATGATAGTTCTTTAAAAAATTTTATTTTCCTCTATATAAAGTCAATATATTTTTAGAAATATTAGTATACCATTTTAATTCCGTTTTCTAGCGTTCGGAAGATTTTGGTTTTTCCCCGAACTCTCAAATTTTTGAAAAGTCATCAAGATAGAATACATTATATTTTCATTCAAATACACCGATCACCGGAGAAATTTTTTTAATTTTTAATTAGATCATAATCATTCAAGATAATAATTACTTTTGATGACTAACTATTGATGGAAAAGATGAATTTTTAATTTTAAAGTTGATAAAGGGATTTCAAAAAAAGTAGGTTTAAAATTTCGGAGGCAAGCTACTCGGTCTTTCTTATTCACGAGATTCGTTCAGAGAGTGATAGCGCGTAAACACTAAATTTCTTCGAATCATTTTTTTTTTTCATGATTTTTGAATTTCCGGAGCAAATTTGCCTCCACCATTTTCCTCCACTTTATTTGAAAATATTCTATTGACTTTATGCATTCTAGCGTAGACATCTTTGGCTTAACCTTTTCATAAGCCACTCCTCCATTTCAACTCGTCAGCCGAAACAGCGGAATTGCTTGTTCGAAAGTTGCCGCGAAATCTCGCCAGAATGTAGAGAGTCAACTTTTAAATAAATTAGTTTGATATATTTATTTATTGTATATTTTAGTAACAACTTTTATGAATTTTTAATTGAATTTATTAACTAAACTATGCAGAAACTTTCATTAGAATTTCTAAGCATTTAAATTTTGACTTGTAAGAACTACTGATACGTTGTAGCTTTCATATTTATTTATATAGCGATCGATGGCAACTCAAAGGTTGGAATCATTTGCCGTTGGAAATTTTAGACTATTTAAAAATCTTTTAATGACTAGCCTATAGTAATCATCATATATAAATAAATGTATATTGACATGCAACAAGAGATATTATATGTAAGACACAGCACCTCACCAATTTTGGAAACTTTTAATTTACATTTGCCGTTTTTGGCTTCATTTTTGATAGAACATTTTTATTATTTTGTAATATTTTTATCACATTGGAACATTTTTAGACTTTTAGTTATTGTTTTTAACACAAGAGGGCACATGCTTTCCCTTTGACATAGATTTACGGTGGTCCATTTGATCACAATTTCCTTACATAGGATTCACAATTTTTCACTTTATTGTCATTTTCCATCGTTTGCACATTTATCACTATCGTTATTGTTATATTATATTATTTTTATTATTATTATTATTATTATTATTATTATTATTATTATTAGTAGTAGTAGTAGTAGTAATTTTGCCACTATTTTTATTATTGTTTTTATTTTTATTATTTAGTTATAGTGGTGGTGGTCTTGGTGGTAGTATTTATTGACTACTATTTCTGATTTTCTGTTTATTAGTGTTTTTAGCATTTATTTTTCTAATTACATTTATTTCTGCACCACTATGTTTCAAAGTTTGTTTACAAGTATTTTTCATTTATTTTAAAATAAAATTTTAAAATAGATTCTTTTCCTGGGTTAACAGCGGTCTCTCACTTTTTTTTTTTTTTTTTTTTTTTTTTTTGAGGTGTGAGGAGGTGTTGTTGCTGACAGCTGTTCTTTGTTTTTCTTTTTATTTACTAGTTCGTGATTCTGTACAGGGTGTCTGCCATGTAAGTAAGTGTGTGCATACTTACACTTTCTGTGATTTCGTTTAAATTTTGGGACACAGCGGGAGGCAGCTTGTTTAAGAAGTATTCTTTCGCTAAAGTTTGTTGTTTTTTGAAAAGGTTTTGCGCGGTTTCTTCACCAATGGTCTTCCTTATTCGCGACAAAAATTCACTTGGGAGTTCGTTTGTTCGCATGGTTTCTTGAAGGACATTTCGTATGTTTTGGTTCTTTGATGTTGCGTAGGTTCTTTTTATGGTTTTCACCAATTCTTTATAGGTGTTATTTTTGATTGGGGTTTTGATAGTGGATAACAAATGAGGCGGAAGCATCGGTGCTATTAATCTTATTTTGTCTTGAGCACTTTTTATTTCATAAAGTTTAAAGATATTGTTCACCGCCTTTATCCAAATTTGAACATCATTTTCAGGAAAATTTGGAAGTCTAATCGAATGCACAAACTTGCTTTTGCGTTTTGGCGGGAAGATGGCCGGAGCGATTTCAAACTTCAGCCTCTGAGGAAGAAACAGATGGCTTTGCGTCATCATGCGAGGGTGGCATTCGTTGGGGGAATGAAGTCTTCCCCTTCCCTCTTTTTGGAGTATTTTTCGCTTTAGTCTTAAGACTAAACTTTTTAACGGATACCATTTCTATAGCCTGTTGTTACTGACTGTGTTTTGGCGTCGTTTTTGAGTCAACTTCGGCGTTTGTGGATTAGGCCTAATATAGAGCTTGGTTTGAAGTCCCAAACTTTCGAAATAGTCAACGGTTTTTCTGTTGTTATCCGAAATGTTATAATAACGACTTTGCTTCTCTTATTTTCAAATGAGCGTTAATAAGAAAGCTTAATCTGTCACGTTTATTATTTATTTTGTACCAAATTAATTTATTTAATTTGTCAAATATCAGTATTTTAAGCACTTAAATACGAGAAAGTAACGGAATTTTTTTATTTTTTTTTTCGATTAATTTAACGTATCTGACTCCAATTAGGGGGGCTCTAATTAGTCACTCTCGGGGTGACCAGTGATGTCTAGGCCGAAATCACTTCGGCTATCAAATGATTAATGAACTTTCATTCACTAATTGGGGAATTGATTAAGAGTTACTTTCTACGTAGTGGCTTTATTATGATAGCGAAATGACAATGACAAATATGGTTTTCCTCAGAGAAATAAATAGGATATTATTATGCACAAATCGTCGTTAGCAATATAATAAAATACACATAAAACTAACAATGATAGATTGGGCACGATTTCCTATTCTAAATAGCCTTCCGGCGTTGGGTATGAACTAACACCTTTCTTAGAGCATCCTCATGCTATGAGGGCCTCTACAATACTCTCACGGATTAATACTCCCTTCTCGTGTGAGGGCTGGACTAAGACTGCTCCTGAGCTATTGTGGCAGTGTCCCTTGTTCTGGGCACTTCTACCAATCACAGCTCTTTGTTTGGCGTCCTTTCCTGGGAAGGAAAGAGGCGCGAAACACTTAAGTTTTAAACAATATACATTATGTAATTAAGAAGTGGTCCACCGATGAATTTAAAGTGATATGCAGGAGACTTGCAATAGCCTCTTACAGAGTTGCATACACTCTAAGACAATGCATGCTATTGTCTTACAAAGATTCCCTAATCAATTTTCAGCTTATATATATATATAGGTCCATAAGAGTTTCTTTCAATATATATATATATATATATATATATATATCAGTAGCGGCTCGTGAACCGAAAAAATTGGGAGGCACTTCAAAATAATTAAAATGTTATATATATATATATATATATATATATATATATATATATATATATATATATATATATATATATATAATAAAAAAAAAGATCTATCTATAAATATATATATATATATATATATATATAATTATATTATATATTATATATATATCATTATATTATATATATATATATTATATATAATATATATATATATATATATATATACTATATATATATATACTATATATATAATATATATTATATATATAGATATATATATATATATATTATATATAAATATAAATAATGTATATAATATTTATATATATATACTATATATATATATATATATATATATATATATATTATATATATATATATATAATAGATATATTATATATATATATATATATATATATATAGTAGTCCCTCGTAGAACGCGGTCTTATAGAACGCGATCTTGCTATACCGCGGTTTTCAAAAAAGATAATAAAAAGAAAAATTAAAATTACAAAATTGAAAAAATAAAATTAAAATTCTGAATAAAACTATGTCAAAAAAGATAATTAAAATTGAAAAAATAAAATTATAATTCTGTAATATAAACATATGTTAAAAAGATAATGAAATGAAAAGGAAAAAAAAAAAAGAAATATTTGGTGAGCTAAAAAGGCAAAAGCGTCAATTACGATTAACGATGTATTTTCTAAAAAACAGTCAATGCAAACTACAGATCGGAATCCGTCTTATCTCTCTCTGT
>JABUQX010095942.1:12500-27500 GCA_015478945.1 Trachelipus rathkii | reverse complement strand
TTCCACCCATCCACCTTCTTCTTGGTCTCCCCTTTCCTCTTCTCCTTATCCCCTCCGCCTTCCCAAAAATCGCCTAACCACCCTCTGTTCCTCCATTCTCACCAGATGCCCATACCATCTAAACATTCCCTTCTCCGCTCTCTCACCAAACCATTCTCCAATCACATCCTCTCTCTTAGTTACCTATTCCATAATCCTCTCTTCTTTTACTAACCCCAGCATACCGCTCTCAACCCTTTTCATCTCAAACACCTCCAATTTCTTCTTGGACCTAGCATTCAACCCCCAGTTTACACCTATAGTACCGCTGATGCGAACACAAATTTTTTCAAACCTACTTATCTTAACTTTCTGTGATAAAATCCCCCCCTTTCCATAATTCCTTCAAACCACTCAATGCTCTCATTCCTTCTTCCACTCTGTGATCTATCTCTTCCTTCATCCCTCCTTCCTTACCCAATTCCATCCCTAAATATCTGAAAACCTTTACTTCTTCTAATACTACACCTCCTACTCTAATCTCTAACCCCATCCCCTCATCTGTTTTCTCCTCCTCAAACACTAACACTTTACTTTACCTGGATTTATCTTAAGACCCTTTTATCCACACACTCTCTCAAACTCCTTCACCAAACTACCAGGCCCTTCTGAATCCTTCGCCCACCAACTCGTGGGTAGAATATCATCCGCAAATAGTTATTCATGTCACTTCCCAGCTTCTATTCACCCTATCCATCCAGTCACCCTCTCCCCCTCCCTCATTCATTCCTCTGCAAACCACTCTCCATAAATAAGTTTGAAAAGCCACGGTGACATTTACACATTTTTTTTTTTTTTTTTCCCCCCTGGTTTGCCTCTCAACCCTCTCTCCACTCCAAACATCTCACTCTCCCCTCCTAATACTCTCACACACATTCTGCATCCTTATAAAAGGCCCTAACACCCTTTACCTAATGTACCCCCTACTCCATGTCTCCTCCAGCACCCTTCCATAATTCCCTCCTCCTTCACTCATCCATATGCCTTTCTGCCAGATCTAAAAAACACCCATTACAATTCCCTTTTTCCTTTCTATTACCTTTCTCCACAAGTCATCTTCATTGTTGAATAACTTGCATCCCACACACCCCCTTCCCATCGCTAAATCCTCCTTGTTCTTCCCCCAATTCTCTCTTCCGTTAAATCTCTAACCCTCTCATTCAGTATTCTCCCATACACTATCCCTACTATACTAAACTCAAAAGACAAATACCTCTATAATTACCACCCTCCATCCTATATCCCCTTTCCCTTTATACTGGGGAACCAAACAACCATCCTCCCATCCCTGATGGAAACCTCATTCCTTCCTCCAACATAAATTATACACCTGTACAGCCATTCCTCTACCCCTCTGCCTCCCATCTGTAACTTTTCCATACTCACACCATCTAGAACCCGTGGACCTTTCCTTTTATCCTTTAGATAACGCCCTAATAATTTCTTCCATTTGTATTTTCCATATCTCCTTCCCGTCCCTCTTCACCCCCCATCCCCCACCTCTTGCAAATCCCCCTCATCTCTCCCACCCATTTCATTCAAAAATCCTCTAAAATAATCCCCCCATCTTTTCCTCACCCTATCCTCCCTTCCTATCCATTCCCCTTCCCCCCTTAACCCTCTCTTCCTAAACCCCTCCTTCTTCTTTCTTTTATATTTACTTCTTCCAGATATCTTGCTTCCCTGTTTACCCTCAAAATTTTCGTGTCCACTTTTCACACCTCATTATTTTGCATTTCCTCTCATCGACCACACTCTCCACCCGCCTCTTTGCTTCCACCATCCATTAACCCCCCCTCTATATTACCACCTCCACCAGCCTCTTCCCTTCCTACACTATCCCCCAACCATAATTCAACATAACCTCTTTTTTCTTTTTCACCAATCTACATATTAACACCTTCCTCCACTCACCACTCTTCACTTCTTTCCTTCTATTAGCTCCCAAACCTTTTTTAACTCCGCATAAAAAACCCTTCTGCCTCTTCACAAAATATGTCTGCTTATAAACTCTGCCACTCCCTCCTCCCAGCATCCCTTAATTTTCCGTCTCTCTCACGTACGTCCCTCCAAATTCTATCCTCCATACTCCTCCTAAACTCCCTCTTACACAATGTCTCATCTAAATTTTCCACCTTTATGTTTTCTATTTTTCCTCTTTTTTTTCTCTATTCTCAACCGTTACCTCTCCCCCTGTACCCTTAACCTACAGCAACACAAATACGTGATCAGAAACCCACCCTACTGCCCTCCTGAATACATTTACATCTAGCAATGCCCCTATCCTTACTATTTATACACACATTAATCCAGTAACGCCCTCCCCCCGTTATCTCACTCTTCCATGTATACTTATGATTTTCACTCTTCTTGAACCAAGTATTCCCAACTATCAATCTTCTATCCACATAACTCTAACATACTTTCTCCATTAACATTCCTTTCCCCGACCCCAACCATGGAACCTATAAAATTCTCCCCATCTCCTCACTTCCCACTCCTGCATTCAATTCTCCTAATAAACAAATTTTATCATTTACCCAAACTTTCCCCAACATTCATATATTATATATTATTATATATATATACATATATATATATATTATATATATATATTATATATTATATTATATATATATATATATATATATATTATATTTATATAATTATATTAGATATATATATATATATATTATATATATATATATATAATATATATATATATAGTATACTATATATATATATATATCATAGTTAGGCTTATCGTATTGGGCTAAAATTTGGAGGTGAGCTATATGATGATGGTGGCGTAATCTCGTCGTAGACGAGATTACGTCCCGTGCGTCCCCCGTAAGTGGGACGCTGACCCCCTTAAAAAACCGAAATTTTGTAAGAAGGCTGAAATGTTGTGAGAGCGGTTCGGAAGTATCGGATTTCTAGGAAAAAGATTCGGATTATCGGAATCCAGAGGAGTTGGCATCGGCAACGGTGCTGGCTCGGTGGGGTGCTGGGTTAGTAAATATATGTATAATTAATACGATATTAGTATCTTTATATTACGGTACTTGGACCTGTAGAATCTTCGGAAAATGACGGTTAAATGGTAAAGGGTTGTTCAAGGCCCTCTAAAGAGGAGGTCTCCCCCTTAGAAATGAATGGAAAGGCATAACAGAAGTGGAGAGAAAGGAGACAGATTCGGAGTCAGAGCAGGAAGGAGTTGGGAAGGAGTGATGAGTCAGAGGAGTCGAATCAGTACTGCACCGGTGCCTAGCACCGGTGCGCGTGCCTGCTAAGCTATAAACATTCGTACAAACAACAATGTTGGGTCCTTATATATGTTATTCGAGTCTGAGATTTCGAAAATTCATGGTTTCAAAATCATCAAAAAAAATAAAAAAATAAATAAAATAAATAAATAAATAAATAAAACTTCTTATTCTTTTTATGTTTATAACTTACAAATTTAAACGTTTTTACAATATCCTAAAGCAGAAATCAGATAAATCCCAGTTAAATCAAAGACAGCCCTCCTCATCATTTTGTGATCTATTTTGATCTATTGATTCTATTGATCTATTTGATCTATTGATATATTTGATCTAATGATTCAAGTCATATTTTTTACTAAAATTGTCACGTTTTACATACACTAAAGCATGGTAAATCAGTAAATCAAACTTGCCATCCCTATCCCCTTCGTGATCTATTGACTCTATTGATCTTATTGATTCAAGAGGCATATTTTTACTAAAATTTCATGTTTTACATAACACATAAAGCAATAAAATAGTAAATCAAACCACACCATCCAACCACCCTCCTGTCCATCCGTGATCTATTGATCTAACTGATCTATTGATTCAAGTCATATTTTTTAGTAAAAATTGTCATGTTTTTACATTACCCTAAATCAGTAAATCAGTAAACAAAACCGCCATGCTACACTGCTCACCTTATCTGTATGATCAACTGATCTATTGATCTATTTGTTCAAGTTCATATTTTTTTAGTAAATTGTCAATTTTTACATACCCTAAAATCAGTAAATCCAGTAAATCAAACCATCCCCCTACCCTCTCATGATCTTTCCTACCCTTCCATGAGCTATCGATCTATTGATCTATGGATTCAAGTCACATTCGAGTATCATTTTGGAATAAACATAACATAAAATAAACAAGACTCTTTATACACTGACCAACTAAATATGCTAACGTAACAAAGTTTTCACATTAATAAAGCTAACATAACATCATCAGGTCTAGAATATAATGTACAACAACAAGCCTAACACACCTTAAACACGAAAAAACTGTTACATTAACAAAGTTCCACATTTAACAATAGTAAATAACTAACATAGCGTACAAAAACGTAACCTATGCACATTTGTCAAGCATATCTCTAACCTAACAATGTTAATTTTAGATTAACATGGTGATATTTAACAAAAAATTATCATAACCTTGTTTAATTATCATACTGATCTATGAATATATATATGCTAACGTAACAAAGTTTTCATATTAATTAAAGCTTACATAGCATCATCTGAACTATGAATATAATGCACAACACAAACCTGAACACATCTAAAACTAAATAAACTACTAACGTTAAACAAAGTTCCACACTTAACAACAGTAAATAACTAAACATAGCATACAAAGACGCCACCCTATTCACACTTTTCAAGCGTATGCTCTACATAAACAAATTGTAATTTTATATTAAAAACATGTAATATGTAACAAAAATTATCACAACATTGGTTAATTATCATACTGATCAACGAATATACTCTAACGAAATAAGGTTTCCACATCAATAAAGCTAACATAGCATCAACATGAACTAAGAAAATAATGTACAACGACAAACCTTAACACATCTTTCACACGAATAAACTGTTAACTTAACAAAGTCCCACTTAACACCAGTAAAGTAACTAACATTGCATGCAAAACGTACCTATTCATACTTTTTTCAAGCATATCCTCTAACATATTAACGTTAATCTTACATTGACACAGTAAAATTTAACAAAAATTGTATCATAACCTTGTCGGATTATCATACAGACCAACAATATATGCTAACGTAACAAAGTTTTTTAACATTATCATAGTAATATTTAACAAAAAATTTATCGTAAACCTTACCTAAATATCATAATCCCAACAAATAATATCAAACATAAACAAAAGTTTTATCCAAACATAACATAAAAATAAGTTCTTTGAATTAAAATATCATAGTAAAGTTGAAAAGTTATGAGTTTAAAGCAGTAAAGCAGTAATCAGTAAATCAAAACCACCCATCCCCTCACGCACCTCCCTACCCACCTGTTCCCATGACCTTTTAACTATGTGATTCGGTCACCATATCGCAGTATCATTGTCGGATAAAGCCATGAGTACAAAAATAAGTTCTTAATATACTAACCAACGAAATATATGCTAACATAACATGTTTTCACATTAATAAAGCTCCAACATGAGCATTACCAGAAACTAAGAATATAGATGTACAATGACAAAAACATAACACACCTTACGCGTCGAATAAACTACTAACATTAACAAAAATCCATACTTAACAACAGTAAAGTACCTAACACAGCGGACAAAACGTAACCTATCAACTTTTTCAAGCAATCTTATAACATATCAATGTTTAATTTTACATAACACGGTAATATTTAACAAAAATTTAGCATAACCTTGTTTAATTCATCATTCTGACAACGAATATAATGCTAACGTAACAGTTTTTTACATTTAAATATAGTTAAAATAACAAACTGTAATCGTAACCTTACCTAAATATCATAATTCCCCAACGAATAATTGGCAAACATAACAAAGTTTTTATCCAAACATAACATAAAAAATAACAATGTTTTATCCAAACATAACATAAAAAAACAAGCTTTCTTTGAATAAAAAATATCAGAGTAAAGTGTTAATAGTTTACTGATTTTAAAACTGTAGATCAATAAATCAGAAATCAAACCATCCGTCCCTCTATACTCCCCTCCCCTAACACCCTTCCATGATCTGATTGATCTTTTGATGATTCAATCATATTTCGGAGTATCATCTTTGGATAAACATAACATAAAAAAAGTTCTTTATACACCTGACAACGAATATATGGCTAAGCGTAACAAATTTAGCATCAATAAAGGCTAACATAACAACAACCGGGAACTAAGAATATAATGTACAACGACAAAACCTAACATAACATTACGCTCGAATAACAGAATCAAACATTAAACAAAGATCCCATACTTAACAGCAGTAAAGTAACTAACATGTATACAGAACGTAACCTGCTTCACACTTTTTCAAACGTATCTTTTTAACATATCATTGGTATTTTTACCTTAACATAATTACTTTTAACAAACATTTCATAACCTTACCTAATTATCCTACAGACCAACGAATATATCTAGGTAACAAAGTTTTTAAACATCAATAAGCTAACATATTCATAACCTGAACTTAAGAATACAATGTACAAAACGACAAATTCTAACATGCCTCAGGTAGGAATATCTGCTAACATTCACAAAAATTACCTACTTATCAAAGGTAAAGTAGCTAACATAACATACAACTCAATTTATCCCCACTTTTCCAACATGTTCAGCAACAGCTAAAGCTGTATTATCTAACAAAATCCCTTAACAAAGTACCAAGATATCAAAGATACCAGCATCATGAACTATGAACTTGCACTACATTCATCAAAGTGTCACTCATATCGAATATAACATCATTTTGAACTATGAATAAACGTAGACACTAGCAAAATTCTCGAGCAAACCTAACATTACTCAACAAAAAACTTAACCTATGCTCGCGTTTCTAACACATCATCATCAGTTAACACAGTAATATCTTACGAAACTTGTCATTTCTCTAACAAACCAGTTTTAATTTCACATTGTCATAGTAATATTTAACAAAAACGTAACAGAAATTAACCATAGCCTAACATATCTAACACTTACAAAGGGCGAGAACCTACAATAGATACTAACATCAGGATCTACGAATAAGACATTAACATTTGGACCTATGAATAAGTTCTCAACCTAAGTTGAGTTTTTTGCTGAGTAATGTTAGGTTTGCTTGAGAATTTTGCTAGTGTCTACGTTTATTCATAATTCAAGATGATGTTATATTCGATATGAGTGACACTTTGATGAATGTAGTGTAAGTTCATAGTTCATGATGCTGGTATCTTTGATATCTTGGTCACTTTGTTAAGGGATTTTGTTAGATAATACAGCTTTAGCTGTTGCTGATATGTTGGAAAAGTGGGGATACATTGAGTTTTGTATGTCCTGTTAGCTACTTTACCTTTGATAAGTAGGTAATTTTGTGAATGTTAGCAGATTATTCATACGGGAGGTATGTTAGATTTGTCGTTGTACATTGCTATTCTCAGTTAGCGTTATGATATGTTTTAGCTTTATGATGTTAAAAACTGTGTTACCGTTAGGCATATTATTCGTTGGTCTGTCTATGATAAATTACTGAAACATTGATTAAATGTTTGTTAAATATGACTGATTGTTAAGGTAAAAAATACCAATGATATGTTACAGATACGTTTGAAAAAGTGTGAACAGGTTACGTTCTGTATGCAATGTTAGTTACTTTACTGCTGACGGAAAATATGTTGACTAATGTTTGAACTGTTTATTATACCTTCTCCAGCTAAATGATTAGCAAGAGATTGCATTGTACCTTATCCTCTAGGTTCAGGTTATGATATATGTTAGACTTTATTGATGCTGAAACGTTTGTTGACGTTAGCATATATTTCGTTGGTCAGTGTATAAAGTACTTATTTATCCGTCATGTTGATCCACAATCATTCTCGAAGTAAATCTTGAATCAATCAAAAGATCAATAATCAAGGAAGGGTGTGGGGGGGAGTCGAGGGACGAGTGTTTGGATTTACTGATTATTGATTTACAGTTTTAAAATCAGTAAACTATCTCGCTTTACTGTGATATTTTATTCAAGGAACTTGTTTTTATGTTATGTTCGGCTAAACTTTGTTATTTTTATGTTATGTTTGGAATAAAAACTTTGTTATGTTTTGCAATTATTCGTTGGGGATATGATAGATTTTAGGTAAGGTTATGATGAATTTTTGTTAAAATTTACTATATTTAAGTAAAAAACTGTTACGTAGCATTATATCGTGTTAGTATGATAATTTAGACAAGGTATGCCTAAATTTTTGTTAATATTACCGTGTTAAAGTAAAAATTAACCTTTGATATTGTTAGAGATATGCTTGAAAAATTGAATAGGTTACGTTTTGTACCTGTGTGTTAGGTACTTTACTGTTGGTAAGTAGGAAGTTTGTTAATTTAGTAGTTTATTCGCAGCGTAGGTGTGTTATGTTTTGGTCATTGCTACATTATATTGCTTAGTTCTGGTAATGCTTTGTTAGCTTTATTAATGTGAAAACAATGTTACGTTAGTATATTCGTTGGTTAGTATATAAAGAACTTATTTTGTGTGTTATGTTTACCCGAAATGATACTCGAAGTGTGACCTGTCAATAGATCAAAAGGTCATGAGGGGAGGGGGAGGGCGGGGAGGGATGTGTGGTTTGAATTTACTGATTTACTGATTTACTGCTTTAAATTCGGTAAACTATTTACACTTTACTATGATATTTTATTCAAAGAACTTATTTTTATGTTATGTTGGATAAAACTTTGTTATTTATTTATATGTTATGTTTGGATAAACTTTGTTAGTTTGCAATATTTGTTGGGATTATGCATATTAAGGTAAGGTACGATAAATTTTTGTTAAATATACTATAGATAATGTAAAAAACTTTGTTACGTTAGCATATATTCGTTGGTCTGTTTGATAATCGGACAAGGATATGATACATTTTTGTTAAATATTACTGTGTCAGTGTAAGATTAACGTTAATATGTTAGAGATACGCTTGAAAAAAGTAAGAATAGGTTACGTTTTGCATGTAATGTTAGTTACTTTACTGGTGTTAATGGTAGAACTTTGTCTTTGTTAAGGTTAACAGTTTATTCGTGTGAAAGTTTTCGTAATTTTGTCCTCATACAT
The DNA here is from genome assembly GCA_015478945.1 of Trachelipus rathkii. NCBI lineage: Eukaryota > Metazoa > Arthropoda > Malacostraca > Isopoda > Trachelipodidae > Trachelipus > Trachelipus rathkii. The sequence goes on along the minus strand of JABUQX010095942.1, from coordinate 18,330 downwards.
AAATTTGAATGGTGAATGTTATGTAACGTTTCCTTCTATCGGATGTGGAAACCTTATACTTAGAGTATATTCATTGATAGTATGATAATTAACCATGTTGTGATAAATTTTTTTTTTTAAAATATTACCATGTTAATATAAAAATTAATATTGTTATGTTAGAGATACGCTTGACAAAGTGTGAATTAGGTTACGTCTTTGTATGCCTTGTTAGGTTTACTTTACTATTGTTAAGTGTGGAACTTTGTAACGTATAGTTTATTTATGTTTAAGATTGTGTCTGGTTTTGTCGTTTGTAGCATTATATTCATAGTTCAGATGATGCTATGTAAGCTTTATTATTGAAAACTTTGTTAGTTAGCATATATTCGTTTGATCAGTATGATAATTAGATAAGTTTATGATAATTTTTGATAAATATTACCATGTTAATCTATAATTAACATTGTTATGTTAGAGAAATGCTTGACAAAATGTACATAGGTTACATTTTTGTGTGCTATGTAGTTAATTTACTATTGTTAAGTGTTGGAACTTGTTAATTGACGTTTTACTCGTGGTTATTAAGGTTGTGTTAGGCTTGTTGTCTGTACAATTATATTCTTAGACCTGATGATGTTATGTTAAGCTTTATTAATGGAAACTTTTTACGTTAGCATATATTGGTTGATCAGTGTATGAAGGAGTATGTGGTGATCTTAATTTTATCTAAAAATGATTCTCGAAAGTTGACTTGAATCAATAGATCAATAGACGGGAGGTAGGGAGGGGGCGATGGTATGCGAGGGGTAGGGTGGATGGTTTGATCTACTGATTTACTGATTTAGGGTATGTAAAACATACAATTTTACTAAAAAATATTACTTGAATCAGAAAGATCATGATCAATAGATCAATTAGATCACAGAAGGGTATGAGAGGGTGCTTGGATTGTGGTTGGATTTACTGATTTATTGCTTTAGTGTATGTATAAAACATGACAATTTTAGCTAAAAGTATGACTGAATCAATAGATCATAGAAGGGGTGAGGAGGGCAGTTGGATTTACTGATTGTACTGCTTAAGGTTGTAAAACATGACAATGTTAGTAAAAATATGACTTGAATCAATAGATCAATTATATCAATAGATCACAGAATGGATGAGGAGGCCTCTTGATTTACTATTAACTGATTTACTGTTGTAGGGTATGTAAAAACGTAAATTTTGTAAGTTATAAAACATAAAAAGAATAGAGAAATTTTATTTATTTATTTATTATATGTTATTTTTTTTTTATTTGCTCTAAAACCATCATTTTCGAAATCTACCGACTCGATGATAACATATATAGGACACCAACATTGTTGTTTTATGAACGAATGTTAATTAGCTCAGCACCGCACCGCTCCAGCACGGTGCCGCGTACTGACTCCGATCCTCTGATCACCACTCTTTCACGACTCATTCCTTCTCTTGACTCCGAATCTGTCTCTTTCTCCACTTCTGTTTATGCATTTCATTCATTCTAAGGGGAGGGACCCCTCTTTAGGGATGGCCATGACATCTCCTACTGACATTAAGGCTCCTCTAGTTTTCGAGATCTACAGGTTCCAAATTTGTTAAAAAAAACAATATATAAAGATAATAATACTCGTTCATTATACAAATATTGTACTAACCCAGGACGCACCGGAGCCTGCACCGTTGCCGATGCCAACTCCTCTGAATTCCATACCAAGTCTTTCTAGAAATACGACTCCGAATCCGCTCTCAAATTTCAGCCTTCTACAAACATTTCGGTTTTTAGGGGATAGCGTCCCACTTACGCGACGCACGGTGGACGTAATCTGCGTTCTAACGACGAGATTACGGCATTCATATAGCTCACTCCAAATTTAGCCCAATACGATAGTCTAACTATTGATATATAATATATATAATATATAATATAATATATATATATATATATATATATTATATTATATATATATATAATATATACTATATATATATAAATATAATATATATATATATATATATATATATATATATATATATATATATATAATAATAATAATATATATATATATATATATAAATAATAATAATAATAATAATAATAATAATAATAATAATAATAATAATAATAATAATAATAATAATAATAATAATAATTATAACAATCGAACACCTGGTCGATTGGGTGATGTTAGGCCTAACCGAGTTCGGAATTGGAAGCGTCAAAAGGGCGTAAGCGACATATTTCACCTTCAGTCTCGGGGGGAGGTACCCCCTATATACAACCTAGAGACTTGAAAACTCGCAGGTGATCAGTTTAATATACCAATAGCTCATATACAAAGTTTTATTACGATAGCTCTACTCCTTCCTATTGAAAAGGGTGGCATCGCTGAGGTTGTTCCATAACTACTCTCAGGGAAGGTCGAAATGGGAGAAACAAGATCGGGAAATCGGAAGAAAGAAGAGATTCGAAAGGGTTGTTACCTGAAGGGAGGTGGATATCATTAATGGAAATGGAAGAAGTAGCACGGATGCAGGCAGAGGAGAACTGAGTCTCATAGTCGATCAAGCAGTTGTGATGTAGGTCAACAAGAATATTGAAGTGTTAAAGAAAGTCGGCACCAATAATAGGAAGAGTAAGATTGGCAATAACAAAATTCCAGAGAAAGTCGCGGCGAAAAGAAAGGGTGAGATGAAGCTGTTTGGTACCGTAAGTATGAATAATAGAACCGTTAGTGGCCTGCAATGAACACAAAGGTTCAGCGGCACCTTTCTTCTGCAAAAAATAACGTGGTAAAACGGAAAAAAGGAAGATCCGGTGTCGACGAGGTAGGATAAAGCGGTAGAAGTTTCGTAAACACAAAGGAGATGAGACGAGGGATTAGCCACACCGTGCGCTTTTATGGTGTGGCATTGGGATTGAAATTATAAGCACAGGAATTTATGCAATTGCGGGTCTGGTCACCCCGTCGCTGATTGTTGAAACATACTCCCTGTTGATTGTGCGTAGGAGGTGCGGCAGAAGTTTGAAAAGATGGTGTGGTTTGAGGCTGAAGACGCAGTTGAGCAGCAGATTGGCGGGATGGGGTGGGTAAACGGCGATAGAAAAGACGATGCTAAGAAGGAGAACGAGGATAGTGAGAGAAAGAAGGAGTAGGAGAAGGAGGAAGAAGAATATAAGTCTCGTAATAAGAAGGCCGAGCTTCAAGAGTGCGAATTCCAGCAGTCAGGTCGAATATGACATTCTCTAAAGTAGCGATACGTGCTTCAAGCATGGTGGTTTGGGCGGAAGGAGAGTGGATTACATTTGTTAAACCTTGCCCTTGTGGATTAGCGGGTAGCTTGGACCCTTGACTTAGCTGCAAGGTGGAGACATACGAGGTAGGAGGCTGTACACTTTGAAGCCGTAAGAGGCTGTGCTTTTACAATACGATCTGCGAATGCAGCAAGCTAGTGTAACGTACAATTAGGATCAACTGTGACTAGCTTTAACTGGAGCTTGGTAGGGAGCTTCTAGAGGAAGAGCTGGCGGACAATATTTATACAGGGACCAACAGGCGGTCCCTCGAGCAAGCTTAACATGTCTGATAATAAAGCAGACGGTAGCCTGTCTCCAAGGCTTTCGTTTTTAAGAATTTTTTTTATCTTTTCAGAGTCGGTAATTCCTAACCTAGCTTAAAGTTCGTTTTAAGTTGAGAGTATGGCTGGTGGTTTATGTGTAATTGAGGTAACACATCCCTAAGCCTTTGTAGGACCTTGACCGGCAAAATACTAAGTATCGCACGAAAGTGATCATTTTCGTTGGTAGCCTCCAACTGCAACTCCAGGAGGGTGAAGGTCAGGTCAAGGTCATTTTCAATAAACTTACCATTATAAGTTGTACCTTTGGGAGTCTTAGCCGGAGCCGAAGTCACGTTTCCATCTTGAACAATGTTCTCGTTGGTAGGAGCTATAATAGTAAAAATAATTAAAAATAGTTAAAAAATATGCCACAGGGTTACACTGTGGGACCTGCCTAGCTAGCTATAATAATTAAAAAAAATAATTACTTAAAACTAAGAAAGGTACACAAACAGTGGCTCGTAAGCCTAAGGTTATCCCTTTGCAACGGGCGGAGGAAGTACTCCAGTAGCTCTGCTGTTTTTTAAAAAGCAGGCCCCCAAATTCAAATAATGATAGTAAAAAAATTATATTACAAAATACAACAGGTGCTTCGGGTGAGGAGCCTCTTGAAAGCGTGAAGAGAGATAACAGCAGCTGTAGGAAGCCTCTTGAAGGCCTTGAAGGAGAGAGGCGGCGAAGGCGGCGTTATGAAGTCCAGGTCACCACTTGTTGGTTCGGGACCAACGTAGGAGGAAATAAAGATAACGAAATTTTCTCTTTTATTCATTCACAAAAGAATCACAGAAGGCAAAATCAAGGTATGCAAAAACAGTAGCAAAAAAACGTATATAAAAAATATAAATATAAATAATAATTGATAATAAAAATAACAACAACAACAAAAATTAAAATAATAAATTTATTAAAAAAATATAAATTTAATTAGAAAGCTAAAGAAATCCTTCGATAGGGGGTGTGCGCATTTCTGATATCTAAAGTTATTTTATAGAAATATTACATGAAAGAAAATACTGAATTACCATGTGCACACCATGAACTTTTTTCACTTATATGAAACGAAAGCACTTTTTATAATATTAAATGCTACAAAAATATAAAAATTAAAATATAAAAAACTTTCCAGAACCTACCCAGTGCTTACTGGAGAAAAACACATTTAAAAACCCAAAAAGAATAAACACTGTTAAGGCACACGTTATAAACCTGATCGTGACGTCAGAAACTGAGCGAAAACTTCAGGACACAAACTAAGAACGATGCAACGTTGGTTGGAGTTCTGAGCGGACTGAAAGAGAACAGATAAAGCACTATGCCTATATATGAAAACATTAACTGAAAACTATTTCGTATCTCTCTCTTGCATATAAGAAAAGATATAAGTAACAAGATTTGGGAAAGTGAGTCGATAGAAGCGAAAGTTGAATGCGCTAATAAAAACTTGAGTTCGTAGAGGTGAAAATTGAATGAAGGAATAAAATTTAGATGTTGTTAAAGAAAAAAATTGTTTAAAAGCATAAAACGAAAGTAGCCTAATCGGACAGAAAAGAAAGGAGAGAAAGACTTCAGTATATATATATATATATATATATATATATATATATATATATATATATATATATATATATATATATATATATATATATATATATATATATATATATATATATATATATATATATATATATATATATATATATATATATATATATATATATATATAATAATGATATATATAATTATTGAGATGGAGAAGTATATAATATATAATATATAATATATGTATATATATATATATATATATATATATATATATGAATAATAATAATATATAATCACTTTGTATATTTGTATGTATATAATCTATAATATATATATATATATATATATATATATATGTGTGTGTGTGTGTGTGTGTGTGTGTGTGTGTGTGTGTGTGTGTGTGTGTTTGTGTGTGTATGTAAAATTAAGCTAGTTGGGGCTTGGATGGAGAGGAAGGTGATAAGAAACGAAGTGAGTAGAATTAAGAGTGAAGTTAAGTGAGCAAGGTAATAAGGACAAGTATTTAAGAGCGTTTGCAAGCAAATCAGTTGAATGTGAACAAGTTAAAACTGAACAAATCTGTAAGCAAATGAAGGAAGCAGTTGTTAGTAGTGCGAAGGTAGTTTGTGGATGTGCTAAATTACGAGGTAAGAAGAAAGTAAGA
>JABUQX010095942.1:5000-7500 GCA_015478945.1 Trachelipus rathkii | reverse complement strand
ATTCAGCATATCACAAAACCACGTATGCATTCTTAATGTTATTGACAACACAGTTTCATCATGAGGGAGGATGGCTATCTACCTTGCAGTTTAGAGTTAAACCTAGACTGATTGACAGGGTGATCCAAAATACAGCCTCTAATCACACTTAAAATCTTTACGTGCTCGAACTTAGCGTTGCCCCCGCATGAGTCCCCAATCTGGGACTTTTTCCTTCGCTTCTTACACCTTGGCAATCCGGTCTCAATATAGTAAATTTTAGTATAACTCTCTCTCTCTCTCTCTCTCTATATATATATATATATATATATATATATATATATATATATATATATATATATATATATATATATATATATATATATATATATATATATATATATATATATATATATATATATATATTATATATATATATATTAAAATAGTTTTTTTTTTTATTTTTTTAAAAAATATTTTTCTTTATTTTGTTTCTATATTTATTGCAAAGGAGCAACTCTGCCCTTAGTAGAGTTTGCCAAATTGGGAGATTATTATTTTATGACGTGTTCGAGAGGAGGCTTTGTGGAAAATCCTCAAAATAGACAAAATAAGAATAAGGTTTCTTTTACGTTGCCATGACAACCAGTGTTTTGAAAGCATTATAATTATGCTTTCTTGGAGGCACAAATCGAAATTCCTCCAGTCAATGATTCTTATGAAAAATAATGTTTCGCAAGAGAATAAATGATCTTAATGTAAAATTAGCGTTCTTGTATAACATTTTAAACATTATTTTAATAGTAATAAATAGTAATTTGAATTATTTTATTACATTAGTTGCTTTTATTTTCTTTAGAGTAGGCCCGGCCTCCTGTGCTTCCCCCGTAAAACCGCGCCTGATATATATAACTAGTTCCGTAGTTCTTGACTACAAATAAATTGACAACTATGGCTCTGAAAATTTTCAACTTCTTCAGCGCTCGTGCTGAACCTCCTGGTGGAAAGCATGGACCACAAGGACATGGAGGAGGAAGAGGACGTGTAGATATTAGTTTACGGTGTTTTAATTACAAAAATTAATAAATGTGCTTTCCTTCATTATAAAAGCATGCTTTTATTATCGCACTAAAGTTTACTTTGCAAATAAATTTAGCAAACAGCCACCGGCCGGCGAAAAGTCGCCGGCGCAAAGGCGCATAGGCGCAAAGGCGAATAGGCGCTGATGTGATAAAAATATAGGCCCATAGGCGCTAGGCGCACTAGGTCCGGCGGCATAGGCGCATAGGCGCAGGCGCGCTCAAAGGAATTATGGAGCGCCCAAATACGGTATATATATATATATATATATATATATATATATATAATATATATATATATATATATATATATATATAATAACAACAACATATAAATATATATATATATATATATATATATATATATTATATATAATATATATATATATATATATATATATATATATATATATATATATATATAATATGTATAATATATATATATATATATATATATATATATATATATATATATATATATATATATATATATATATATATATATACGCTTAAATTTTTTTTTCTTTTGTACCAAAGGATGCTATTGTGTGCTTACTTCTACTCTCAACCAATAGCTTTGACAGGAGCAGACTCAAATTTGTGCCATGTTTGATACAGGATAAATCAAGTGATTTTTCCTGTTTCAAACATGGGGTATTTATTATCGGAAAACTTCAAATTATTTTCAAAAAATATATTTGAAGATAAATTTTACTAAATCACTATATCTTAAAAGTAAATTTTATTTTAAAAATTTATAAAAGTTAAATGGAAAAAAATAATAATAATAATTAAATAAGAAGTGAGTATTTTTCAAGCAATGTTGCTGTTTATGTTTATCCTAATTAAAGTGTATATTTTATTTAAATTACAGGGTAACCAACAGAATGCAGAAGACATTGAAAATGCAACCTCATAAAGGAATGCCAAAAACGAATATACAAACAAATATATACGTGTTTGTAATTTATGTATAATTATTAATTTTTGATGTAATAATAATTAAAAAAATTTATTAAACTTTTTTTAATAATAATGATAATGTTGAAAGTTTAATATACACAAACCTATAAATTACCTAACATACCGTAATTAATGTTGTTACTTTTTATTTTAAAAAAGCGGAATAACCATAACGGAGTTACTTTTTTCAAGTAACGGATTAAAGATAACGGAATTACATTTTTGAGTAACGATGCCGACCTCTGGATACGGGATAATCTTTTAGAGTGTGTAATGGACCATAATGTAGGAAAGTGAGGAAGGCGAATAGGGTCAATTAATGAAGATATGGTGAACAGATTGAGGGGTATGGCGGCAGCAAAATTTGCAGATGGGAGGAGGGTCCCGTGACATGTAGTGGTTGTGAGAGATATTGGTGTGGCCAACACGGAGGCGTGCAAATATCATCTCATGCAAGCGATTTCGTCGGTGAGAGGAAG
>JABUQX010095941.1:0-22500 GCA_015478945.1 Trachelipus rathkii | reverse complement strand
TGAATATGTTGTTAATACTCCAACTGAAAAGGCCAATCATCTCTTTGGCCTCCTTATTTCATCTTATTCCACCCAATGGGAGTGCGTGGTATTTCCTCTTCTTCCTCCTTTTCCTCTCAGGTGTCCTATGCCTTTCCCTGTCATTTCATTTGATCGGATGCATGAGTCTACCTGAATATTAGATTGACGTTAGGAGGCGGGTGCCCGATGATGGCATTTCCTCTCCGAGTGTTTGGTAGGGGAAGTTTTGTTCCGTGCTGGACCTCTACCCTCGTTCAACTATATTCTCTATGCCTCATACTAGCACTTTCCCTCAGGTTGAAGCGTGCATATGTCCAACCTTTTCCGAAAAAAAAATGATGCTGCTGCTGATCCTTCTAACTATCGCCCTATAGCTCTCACTTGTATTCTTTCTAAGCATCTGTGAAACCCTTCTAATTCTCACTTACTTAAATCATCTGGGAAATCCTTTCCCTGGTCTTTCTGATTTACCATCACGGCTTGCGGTGCTCAAGATCCTCCATGGCGAATATACTTCCTTATGTAACAGTTTAGCGTTTTCCGGCCCTTGGAACTAGCGGGAAGACTTGTGTGGTGGCGCTTGACATATCCAAAGCATCTTACCGGGTATGGCACGTGTCACTTGCTCTCCTCAACTCCTCCTCTTTGGGTTTCCTCTCTTCTCTTTGCTTACTTATGTCAGCTTTCTTCAAAGTTCGCTCATGTTTGGCTGTTGTCTGATACGGGGCGACCTTCTTCTTTTTCTGAATCAATAATGGAGTTAAGGGTTCTGTTTTGATCTCCTACTTTTTTCCTACTTTTCATCAATGATCTTTTCATCTGCACATCTAACTCTATCCACTCATTAGCCGATGACTTGACCTTCATTCTTCAATCTCATATTTCCAATTCTGTTCCTCTTTTTACTTTCTAGAATTGCCGGCTCGTCTTAATCTTTCGATTCTATTTCTCACTGATCTGGATATGAATTTCAGGGTTGGTCGGTCTTCAAGCTTGTGCAAATTTTTAATTCTTTAAAAACACCCAACTTCTACAATATTCTCTTCTCAAGTACACGTAACTTTTATCGTATCTTCTTTCGACCGGTCCTCTCGTCTTCTGTTTGACAATATAAACATCCTTCGCCTAAATAAACAAAGAAATGTTTTGAAAACCTCAAATCCATCAGGTGAGTTGCTTTTAGCGGACGGCCTCAAGAAACTTGGAGTTTCTGTCTTAAGAGTGCGGATGAAATTATATATATTCCTCTTCCAAATCAGTACTCACCTATTTACAAAGGGTCTTAAATCTGCGCCTTGCATGAGAGTACTGCTCTTCATATCTGTGGGGGCGGGGGATCTGGTTTTTGGGGGGCTTTTGGATAGGGTCGAGTTCAAAAGGCCAAAAGACTAATAAAACTGTCCCTTGTATTTCTAGTTCACATGACCCTTTATATTTGCGGAGCGATTTGGTGCTTTATCCCTTTTCTATAGGTACCCTGTAGGAGGCAAGTGCTTTCGATAGGGGAAAAACTATTCACTCGCGTACCCATCACCTTTTTACGACGCCCTCGTAGCAAAGGGGTGCTGTGTCGGGCACATGAGTTTTGTGCGTTGATGTTAGTAACTCCAGAATGGTTCGCTGCGGTGCATTCTTTCTGTTCCGGCCACCTCTGTTTCTGTGGAATTCTCTTCTATTATCTTTTGTTTCCTACTCAATTTAATTCCCTCACTTTAAAGCCTGCGTCTGTGCCTCATCTGCGTAATTTGCGTTAGATGGATTTTTGAGGCGTTCAAAACCCCCCCCCTTCCTGAATAGGGTTCTGCCCGTGAGCACGATGATTCGGATGCGGGTAACAACTGATAAAAAATAAATAAATAAAAGGTTCTAATAAAGGAATTCCTTAAGCTTAGCTGAAAACCCCACAAAGAATGGCACTTCCGACGCGGTGAACCATTCTAGAATGCATAAAATAGCATAACCGAGAGCCTTGCTCGCTTCACAAAAAAAAAAAAAAAAAAAAGGAGACAGAGAAGTGGAAGCGCCTTATCTGCAACCCCTTTCAACAGCACTGATAGTGACGATGGTGGCTGTTTCAGCCAAAATAAACCTACTGAAAGATGAGGATTTGGATATGGTTAGACTTTGATTAAGTTCCATGGCCGAAATTGCAGATGACATATCCATTCACTCAAAGGAATCACACCAGGGAACCGCATCGAAAAAACTGAAAGAGAGCAGTTATCATATCAATGTATAAGAGTAAGAAATTTGCAATCTGTGAAAGAGGGAGATTGAGGCTCTACGAAAACATGGAGTATTGCTGGCCTACAGGAAAGAAGAATCCTTTTAGCCGGTGGGGGCATTTGAAAATGGGCCAAGGGTCTCATTGATTATCCAGTGCTTACAGCAAATTAATTATCAGCACCCTCCTTACAGGTTCGAGAAGAGAGCGTATGTGTTATAGTGTAGTAGGGAACTGTAACACTCCTTGGGGCCAAACCCCAAGGAATGTCTACTCGCCAGTACTAGTGGATATAGGTTTCTTAATGAATGTGTTATTTGCAGGTCGATCCAATTTAGTTGAATTTTTGAATTGTAAGTAGTTTGAATTGGATTATCTTATCTCTAAAGGAGTACTTTTAGCTCATGTCATTGTGAATGATTTAGATAGCGTTTTTTTATTTTTATACTTTTTCGCAATATAATTGAGGTCTCTTATTTCATTATTTTATTCCTTTTATATATATTGTAGCTAGTTAAAAGAATCTTCTTATAAATTGTAATCATGTAAAACATAAAAGCTAGTTAGCTAAACTTTGTTAATTACTTACTTGAAAATGAAACTGGAATATTTTTTAAATTAACACAAACATAAAAAAAAAAAAAATTATATTTGCAATGTTATTCAAGTGAAAAGGAACTATCTTAATTTATTGAAATAAAATTTATATTGGGCACAACCAAAGTATAAATATAAATGACTAAGGATTGTTTTACAGGGAATGCAATTTGGAAGTTGCCTAGCAGTGGCACAAATTAAAATAATCTACATATTTATACCTATGATAAATTTAAAGTTAAGACTCGGTATCGGGCACCTAAAAAAATTAGAGCTATCAGGTAATCGGGCCTCTATTTCTTTATGTTATCGGTTACAATTCCTCTACAATAATACATATATATATATATATATTGATATATAATATATTATATATCATATTATCATATTATATATTATATTACCGTATAATAATTTTTTGTGTTGTGTCAGTTGTGGTCTAGGGATTCTAAACATGAATAGCTCACATTCAAAGGAAGTTGTAAGTTGGTTTTTATACTGCTGAAGAGAGGTCCGCTAGAACCATATCAGTTTCAATACTAAAGAGATCGTACGAAAAAAACTAATTTCTAAAGAGTTTGTTGTAGAACAAATAAAGACAAAAAAAAACACCACTAATAAAATAGTTAGTTTTTGATTAGTTTTAAATTTTTACCTTTTCCCTTTTTCCAAACCAATCCCTTAAATCTAAAACGGTTGCTTTATAAAACTATCCCCTAGTCATGCTTAATGGGTGCGTGCAGACATATAACAATTAACAAGGATGGTTTGGACAAAAAGCAGGTGTCGAAAAGTTCTTAATAAGCCAGTGATTTCCCAACCTCGCGGTAGTAAAGCCCCCAAGCACACTATGAAAAAAGTTATATGAGTTATTAATAACAAGAAACTGGGAACTATTATAGATCAATACACTTGAAAAAAATAAAAAAAACTTAATGATTACCTAATGTTTTTTTTATAACCTTTCTTTATTTTATTTAAACTTATACGAATAAAAAAAAAGAAAAGATATGTTAAGGCATGTAGTTTCATTATGGTTTTTTATTTTAATCCTTTAAGTCATATACTATAATTTTATAACAAAAAATACTTAATAAAATTTTAAGCACTTTAGTATGTGCCATCCTTATAGCCATGCTTACCTGATATTGATTTTTTGCTAAAACGTATATATATATATATTAATATACCTATATTATACTATTATATATTATACTATATTAATATATATAATAAATATACTATATATTATATTTATAACTATATATATTCAATAACCTCGCGGGGAGCAAGATACCCCCTCAGTAAACATATATTTGTCAAAAATTTATTTTTTGTGAATGGATTAGGATGGAAATAAATTATAGGCGTCGGCGGGGTGACGTGGACCACTTTAGAGTAATAAATAAAATTTATATTTTAAGATACGTAAAGTGAGAAGTGAAAATGTTCTCTTTTTTTTTCTTTATATATATTTTTTCAGTCATAAGATCTATATATCCAAACAAAGAAAAATAGTTTTAAATTAATTAACTGCAACAGTTTCTAAAACAAAGCTGCAAGAACTTAAGAGATTTTAGCTATATAGCGTTGGGCGGGGTGAAGCGGACCACCGATGGAGGCGGTGACTCGGCACCATCTGCTGAAATGATCGGTCTTTTACGTTATAATTTCATATTTTATTATTTTATTTTACTTTAATAGTATAATTATTTCATTAGAAATTTGGCCCTACGCAATAAGAATAAATAAATGTTAATAATGATAAATTAAAACAACGAATATAAATAGGTGGCCCGATTCACCCCTCTCCGCCCTAAAATTATGACATTATTTTTTTAAACTCGTTTTTTTTATTAAAATTTCATTCATTTTAGGAATTAATTTTCACTTATTATACATAACAATACAATTATTTTTTATTGACAGATAGTATAAAAATTGTCAAATAATAAGATTTGAAATTCCATTTAACGAAAGGTGCGATCAGAGAAAACAACAATACATTCAATTTTTACTGGGGGCGGGGTAGCAAGCGGACTCAAGTTTTAGGCCCCGTTTTTTTGCCACTAATACTGCTTGGATTAAAAATTTACTTTGCCAGTTTATAGCTAACATACTCGAGTGTACCAACTTGTAAAAAAAAAATAATAAATCCGGTTAACATACCATCTTCTCATTTTATAACGAAGTTAAAAAAAAATCACATTTTTTTCAAAAAAGTTGAAGTCGCTATTGAAGGACATTTTGGACCCTAATTTCTAACATTTTTAAAACATATAAAAACTTTCTAGAGATTAAATATTGATCTAAATAAAACTTGTGTAGTACTACCCGCGTGGCTATAAAATGAGTGATAGCCCGTAAAAAAAAAAAAAAAAATTTTTTATATATTTTTTTATTTATTTAAGAGGTGGATCGAATTCTCATCCCCCTCCTCTAAAGAGCGGGCCCTGCGTCACCACCGCCCCAGCTACACACTCTACTGATTATGGCCTAATACCGACTTACCGTATTACATAGAACAGCTATCCAGTTTGGCAATTAATAATTAAATAATTAGTGAGAATAAATGGTGAAACAAGCCCCGAGTACCTTTATAACCCCAAAAATAAATGGGCTAAAAAAAAAATCTTCAACAAGTTTTTATCTTTTAATAGGGTAATTCACTTTGGGCAAGACACTTAACCAAACTTCATATAAGAATATTAAGAAGGGCAGGTATAATTTTGTTTACTATACTAATATTCTATACCCACCACTCTTTCAGGGTTTTTCTTTGTTTTTTAGAGAGTATTAATTATGAAGGTACAGCCACATGTTTACCGCAAACACAGGTCACTAAGTGTTTTTTATCACAAAAAACAAAACAATATTGTTAAGCAATAAATTTAAACACCAAAAAAAATTAAAACAGTGAATATTTATTACTAAGTATATAATTTCATATATAATTTCAAATCAAGTAAAGTATATTTCCATATTTTCCCAAAAAAAAAAAAAAGAGTTAATTGCAATTCGTGAGTTTACCGCTACCTTAGCATTATAAAGGTGTGGTGTAAAGTGATGCACTAGTGCTTTAAAAAACTTCAATCCCCAGGGGTGTAAACAAAACCGAAACATTTGCTTTAAAATAGATTGCAATGGTGAACAAAGATGTACAGAAGAAAGCTTGGCAACAAAAAGGTCCTGTACTACTCCACAAATGGCTGTCCTCCTCTGTACCGATGCGGTCCTATGCCCAAAATCGCACCTTAGACCAGGCAATACTCCATAAAGGTATTGAAGCGAAGGGGTTCCGAGCCCTTTGTTCTAAAGAGTTTATCTTTGGTATCAACAAGGGATCCCGGCAAACCCCTTGTTGCCTAAAAAACCAAAAGATAACTATAAATTAATTTACAGTTAAACAAAAAACTGAATGTGTGCATTGTTACTTGTAAGGAAAAAGAAAAAAATGTAAAAACGTTTAGATTACTACCGGAACACGGCAATGTAAGAAATTTTACAAAAGAATTCCCACTTTTGAAACAAAATAATTTGACCAGATGGATTCGACTTTGCGGACACCAATTAGAAGGGAGCAAGAACTTCTATTCTATAAATAAAAGGCAATACTTACGGGTTAAATTCGTATTCCCATTTAATTGCATTGCATATTAAACTTTCAAAACCTCATACCTTTTAAAATCTGTTATGTCAAATTCTTACACCAACCTGGATAAGAATCTTAAATTACGCAAGATTTGTCAGATTACGTATAATCACAGGTAAAGTTGAAATAAAGCTGAAGACAGTTTATAAATTACTGCTAAAAAAAATAACAAAATCGTTCTTTTACTTATTGTAGAAGTGAAATTCTACATTTACCTCCCCACCCGTCAAATACTTGACGGAGAAAAGGGGAAAGTAAACAAAAGAAAGGCAGAAAAAGAAAAGTGTAAATGTGTAAAAATGTATCTAAGGTCCATTTTGTTCATATCCCTGAGTGAGATTCTCAAGTATATGACGGAATTCCTTTCCATCTATATGTTCGTTTTTAGTGTGGAGTACCCCCAAAGCATAGGTGACAAATCTATTATATGAGCCTTGTATCAGGTCGGCTTCCTGGAAAGTCATTCGTTGCAAGGATTTTGCTAGTGATACTCTTGGTGTCACTTTACTGTCAGGAGTATAAAAAGACGACGGAGTTGGACGTTTGAATGAATATTCAGAAGGAATTGGATCGAAGGGAGACACGTCAGGTGTTTCTTCTTGAAGTGCACGGGACTGCTCAAAGGAAGGTCGGAGAGTTCTTGGAGCGATTGGTTCTGAATCCGAGCAAAGAAAGACCTCGAATGAACCTCCGGCCTATGTCTAGACTCAGATGACCTCACAAGTCGCAAAGTATTTCCGTTCGGTGGACGAAGTTCCGGATGAACCTGGACTGCAAGGGTTGCTAAGGTTGTGTTGTAGTGTTCTTCATCCTCATAGTAACCTGTCGCGACGAAATTTGTAGAGGCCCTGTTCATTGAAAGATTGCACTGTGGCCGGCTGTTTTTGGACAATCATATCCAGCGGTATTTCAAAGTCCTTCAAACATTTTGCCAAAATGCCCTAGCAAATACTTTATTCGGGTGTATCCCATCTTTATTGTAGCCATCAGCCCCCAATGAATATACCTCATTCTTTGGATTCATTAAAAGCTGATATTGATTATATAGATCTCGACGAACCATTCTTAGGGCATCGGTCATTGACAATGTGCGTTTGCCTTTCCACTGTAAGGCAGTAGTGTGCAACCTAAGCAGCTCATTATGGACCAAAATCGTATCCCTATTCAAATCTTTAGGATTTGATTGTTTAAAACTATGGTACCATTCCTGAACTTCCTCAGGAGCATGAGCAATATATCTATGAAAGTTATAGTAGGGAAGATCCGGCATAGCTGGCAAAACCAGAAAAACTTTCATTTTAGGATTGGCTTTATAAGCGAGCTGATAAATTCCCTCCACAATAGGGACAACTTCCTCAGCTCGGAAATTAACATCCGGAAGAGTTATCGTATATTCCCTATATCGACCTCTGGAATTTGTAGGCAGATAAATTAGTTGGTGATAAGCCATCCTAAAGACTGAGAATACCAAAAGATGAGTTGTATCTGGAGTGATGTGAGTACTAACACACCGAGGGATATCTTCGAAACGGTAATAAATGGCCCTTTTAAATTGAAAGGTGTGTCTCTTTGGATTAGAGAATTTCTGGTCATATTCGGACTCCAAATATGACATCATGGAATGGCCAACAAAAAGTATCTGAAATGCATAATACTGAAGATTAGATTCTCATAATGGCACACTATAAGACTTATAAATGAAAAAAAACATTTCTTTAGAGCTCCCTCCCCATTTTAGTTTAGCAGGTTTAATAAGGATAGTATAGATTAAATTCATTTTTTTTTAAAAAAAAAACAAAAAAAATTTAGCATTTATTGACAAAAGATTTTAGTAATATATTTGTAGATTCAATTGATGTTATGCCCATGTCGCTTTCTTCTATTCTTCCTTTTCAGGTATGTAGTAGTCTTCCCACTCCCTCGCGTAACCATCCAGATGATCCATCCTACCAGACCAGAACATCACACGATGAATTGAAAAGATGAGCAGCGTGTTCTTCGGTTAATTTCAGTTTTTCAGGTGAATTAAAGAATTAAAAACACTTATAAAGAATTGAAACACTTATAAAGAATTGGAACTCCCATAAAGAATTGGAAACAAATCCATTCTTCATCTTCAGTTTCCTCTTCCAGACGATCCATCCCACCAGAACATCACTCGATGAATTGAAAAGATGATCATCACATTCTTCAGTTAATTTCAGTTTTTTCAGGTTAAAATTTCTCAATCAAATAGGAATGATTTTTATTCATATTATACATTACAAGAAAACATAAGTTAAAACAAAAAAAAATTAAAAAAAAAAATATAAAATGTTACAATTATTACCCAATTCTAAACACAACAAAAAACTTTCAGATATAATTAGAGATTTTTCGAATATAATTTTACTTTCTTTTTCTGTCACTTCGCTCTTCCAAGGTTATTCTTCTGGGAACTGCTATGCCTTCTTCGTCTTCCTCTCCAAGACACAGGGTTGTACCCAGGGATGTGTGTGTTCTTCTAGAGAAGTTCTCTGGCGTGTACGAGAGGCTATAGACCCTGTGGACTTCATTGATCCATCTAGTCTGTCCTCCTCGCACACCCTTGTAGATAAGGTTGGTGCCCATCGCACTGTTTTCCTTTTTCCAAAAGTAGTTTGAATTGAGGGTGGTGTTTTAATTGGAGACTTGTCCAATTCTAAAAATTCTTTGATTATTGATGCTGTGTGTCCCGATGGGATCTCTAGTCGAGTAGGTGTAGTATCTGAAAGTGTGGAAAGTTCCAGTTTAGGTATATTCAAATTCATAGTAGGAGTGGATGTTGTTTCTAAAGATTCCAAAGGAGTGATGTTGTCGTAAGGATTCTGGGCTTGTGGAGAGCCCATAAAGCTGGATCTTGACGATAAATCCTCCATGGATAACCTTCTAGCCTGTCTTTGAGGTTGTGGTAACCATTCTCTATCTTGAGTTATAGTAATAGGCGTATAAGAAATGTAAGTAGGAGTTTCCATTATGTCAGAAGGTGAAATATTCAATATAGGCGAATTATTAATTAAAAGAGGTATCACCGAAATCTGTTCCGGTGTTAGAAACAAATTCCCCAAATGATATGATGAGATATCGCTCAACTGGTCGTTCTCTATCAAATACTCCTTGTCGTATGGAGATGTTGATCGCACATCACCTGGATCCGGGATCGGATTTAAGGAATTTGCTAACAGGATACTTTGATTCAGGTGATATATGACATTAGAGAAATCCGGAGGTGGAACATCCGGAAATCCCAAAAACTCTTCCTCATCGTCTGAATCCATTTCAAAATTTGGTAAGTTATCAGGTGTTGTTTCACTCCGCTCTTCCTCAATCTCCTCCAATGGTTCTTGCACAGGAGCTAAGGGTCGTGTTAGCAATTCGATGAAAATTGGCGTTCGTTCTAAATATTTTGGAGGTGAATTCCACCGTTTTATTTGTCGGTGATGAACTCTATATTGTCGTCCGGTGTCTGGAGCCTCGACAATATAAGTTACGTCATTCGAGTTTACTTTAATTATTGTCCAATAGGGTCCCTTGGTACCCTTTCTTTAAATTTGTTCTCAACGGTGAGGTCTCCTGCACATTCGACTAAGAGCCACCAAATTGCCTAGTGCAGTAAGATGCGTTCTTTTCATTTCCTTCATCCACAATATCGGGATAAACTTTAGTCAGGCAGATCTAGAGATGACTCTCAATGAGCATCTCTAAACAAATTTCTTAGGTGTTTCCCGTTTCCGCTATGTAATTCAGATGAATATATTTTAAAGTACTTGTAGGTATATCTTTATCCCACCTGACCGGGATCATTGAGAGAAAACTCTTATACATGTAATTAAAGCTTCGGTTCATTCTTTCACTATAACATTCAATGAAGGGTTGAAGGAATCGTGGTAACATGATAGAATGCCTAAGAAAGGAGCAATTTTCCCAAAAAGAGGTCCCTAAATTCACCTAGCAGTTCAACAAAATCTTGAATGGAATTATGAGTACAGTACGGTTATGTATTTTTCTAAAGCCGTGAACGCGTTGCAGAATTGTATTAGTTTTTATTGCACGAGCAAGGCACCCCATTTACTAAAATGATCCCTATTAAAAAACCACGATTAGATTATTCCTTTGTTGGTTTAGTAATTGTAAAGAATCAACTGCGAGGAGTTCAAATGGATGCATAATTTATCTTATTTTAGGTGGTGCCCAATGACGTTAGAACTTTTAGCTAATCGTTCACAGTGTGACAAGATCTAAGCTGACATCCGCGCATATCATTTCGCTAACTGGGATGCCATATATATTTTCCTATGAAGCACTATAGTTTATTCGTCCGTATAATGACAAATTCAGACTGGTTTATTACGCCACCTTGTATGGCAAACTGAGCGATACCACGGAAATGATAGTGATTTAATTGCGATTGCAGTGGCATTATGTTCATCCTGACAAGCAGAAAATTTCTTGAATGGCTGAATATTTTAAGGGTCCTGAAGGGTTGCATGTTTCGGCACAGCTCTCAATACCTTATCAACAAAGGATCAATTCTGCTACATTATTATTTGAGACATAATACTTCCCTGATCCTGTGAATTCAGACACCAAAGAAAAATTATTGTAATTAAGTAGTTTAGGCAACTTGTCCCAGGATACTGATATTTGTATCTTCATTTCAAAAGAGAAAGATTATGTCCCGGCTACAGGTAAATTCCTTGGTAACTTAACTGATAAGTTAGGAGAAGGTATTACAGCTACATTTCAACATTTCAAAAGAGAAAGATTATGTCCCGGCTACAGGTAAATTCCTTGGTAACTTAACTGATAAGTTAGGAGAAGGTATTACAGCTGATACTTTTGTATGCACAGGTCCTAAATCCTATGCATTAAGGTTGCGTAAGAACGATGGAACTATCTCGTATATCTTGAAGGCTAAAGGACTTATTCTAAATAGGGATACAACCGGAATCATTAATTTAATTGGGATGTTAAAGATCAACTTAGATGAAATAGGTAAAGACTTAGAAAAGACAAAAAATAGGGATTGGATGGTGTTAGATGATGATAATGCATATTACAATGCAATAAAAGACACGGATGTAACAGCTAAGGCTATTACCCAAATATTAGAAGAGGATAGTGAACCTACACTTCATCATGAGGTTCATAACATTGATGATTCTGATTTACCGCATGTTAATGAAACTACACATTATAGAGAGGTCAGGGTGCCCAATATGCAGATGAGAGCTACCAATATCGGGGATGTAACTCTGATTAATTCTACAAAGAGGTTCCGTCACACTTATCAAATAGTGGATAGAAAAGAAGGAAAAATAAAATAAAGAGAAGAGAAAGAAAAAACTGGAAGACGAAAAAAGTACAAGAGGAAGAAGAGCATATCGTGGGAACAGCGCAAATCGGATAGAACGACAGATAAAGTCAGTCAATTAGAACCCATTAAAATTTAAGAAGAAGCAAAAGAAGAGAAGAATTCTAAGCCCATACGCAGAAAAAAAGAAAAAATGAGTTTGCTCAGACCCTGTAGGCACGCCACTTCAAGGAGTAGTCTAACCATGAAAGAAGAAAAAGAAGAAAGGAAATGCCAAGTGAATGTACAAGAAAGAAATTGAAAGAAGAAGAATATATAACCGAAAAAGAAAGAAGAGAAAAAAAAAGAAAAATAAGAAAAAGAGAAGAGAGAAGAAAAAGAAATAAAGAAAAAGAAAAAGTAAAAAAGGAAAAATAAAAAAGAAAAAGAAATGAAGAAAAAATGACCGAACCACACGATAATTTAAAGCACGCCATGAACGTAAATGGACGGTTCGTACAGCCCAAGGCGGTGTCTCGCAGACTAAGCTATATAACGACATTAAGCCCGGTATTTGATGGAGACCTCGAATACTTTTGAAAAACGGTCCGATCGTTGACTTTTCCGTAAGAGAGTAGACTCAAGATAGCAGTTCCTCCACGTGATAAGCCAATCGAGTCTAAAAAAATTGCTACTCCTCCTATAAACCAATTACACACCCTTTCTTATTAACGGGGAGAGTAACGTATATGACCGAAGAACAGTATTTCAAAAAGTAAAAACGAAACATTCATATTCAATAGACGTACAGAGCACAATGAACACAAAATGCCAAACACACACACGTGAAAAAATGCCTTAGAAAACCAATTAGAACACTACACCAAATAAATAAGAGTAAGATATTATATAAGTTTTAAATAATTTTATGTAGTGTAAATTTTATATAATAAAAACTATAAGAAATCGTAAACACAGATATAAAAACAAAATATTAAAATGAACTAATCTTAAATACGAAGGTAGAAGAAGAAATACATTTCATATAAGACGTTTATGAAAATGGTTACCTAAGATGGGGCTACGCCATATGTCCGTAAACCCTAGGCCAACAATGACCACGTAGCCTGACTACGAAATTGATAAATTATAAAAAAATCATTTCTGCTCCCATTAACACTAAATTAAATAGACGCCGGTCGAAAAAGTGCACGCGAGCCAAGTATTATCTCTGTGTGTACCAATAATAATGTGGTTTTTGGGATATTTTCTGTAACACGAAATATATATTGACAAAATCATTATTTTACCATAATAAAATGACAACAAAATGATATTAAATAAATAAATAATAGTCGACAAATCGTACTATAAAAAAAATCAAGATGGCTGAGCCCGCTCTGTGAATGAAGCACAAATAAATAGCTTTAACCTCAAAATGTAGGTTTCAAGGTTGTTCAAAGAGCTCAGCCTTGACTAAGGAAGAGATTTCGCCCAAGTATTTTACGACGTCAAGGGTTCCTTTACATAAAAAATATCTCAAGTGATCGTTCGCATTAAATTCGAATTTCACGTTCAGCGAGGATTTCGAAAGGACACTATGACGAAAAGAAAAAAAAGCCAGGTATATAAATACGGCCGCTAAAGGAAAATCAGGAGAGGTCACAAAAAGAAGGAGTAAGATACCTCAGAATAAACGAAGTTCAGAAATCAAAATTTCTCTTCCAGCTCTATCGAATGCTTTCCATAGATTCTTAGCCCCACAGCAAAAAATATTCATTCGAAATGCGAAGTAGCGGAGATAACTAAGAATCTGAAATGAAGAGAAAAGAGAGATTCACGTCCAGTGAGTATAGCGGGTTCTTGTTAAGAGAGAGAGTAGAGAAAAGAGACAGAAACATTAGACCAAGAAATTGATAGGAGATAATCTAAACTGGGTGATGAGAGTTACAGAGAAGTGACAAATGATTTAGTTGATTAGAGAGGAGAAGAGCGAGAGAGACGAGAGAAAAGAGTAAAAATGGTGTAATAACTAAGACTGTTTTCCTAAATTTTCCTGAAATGCAAAAGACGACTTTGAATTTAAGTATTAATCTCGAAAAACCTTAGAAGAAAAGCCGCGAGGGTGTTAAAGAAACAATGTCTCATGCCATATTCTCAAAGAGGTTGAAAGAACCCGCTCAAAGGTTAAGAAAATTAGTTGGAGGATTGACAAGAGTACTCTCAACGCTCTTTTATAGACATAAGAGTAGGTATGATGATTGAAGAATGAAGGGTCTCCCCGTCTTATTATATGATGCAGAATATAGATAGCATCCTTAGTAATAGATTTGAAGCTGTATATGTGAAAGGAGAGATCTTGTTGACAGAAAGGTCTCCCCCCGTCCCTTCCTACTAAGAATAAATTAAGAAAGGGTAAAAAGGTAGGTATGATGTTGGAGAAGGATTGAGAGGGACACAATAGAGAAGTAAACAACGAACGGCGAAGAAAATAGTTCTTCAAAAAAACACGCAACGTATCCCCTTCGTTCGTAGAGAAGAGCACTGTTGAATGTAGAGAACGAACACGTGTATTTAAGCAAGAAAAGAAAGGAATCAGATTCAATAATAAATAATAATAGACTAAGAAATCATATGTTTATTACTTTTTCATAATTTTTATTTAAAATATTTATTATTACTTATGATGATTAGTTATTATTATTATTATATCTATATATATATTATTATTATTATTTATTATTATTATATTATATAATTGATTATTATATTATTATTATGTGTTATTATTATTATTATTATTATATTATTATTATTATATTATTATTATAAATATATTATCATTTATTAAAATTATTATTATTATTATTATTATTATTATTATATATTATTGATTATGTATACTTATGTTATTAAATTCTTTTATAAATTAAGCAACAACTATTTTAATATTAAAAGTTTAATTGATTATTAAAATCTTTGACACAAAAACATAAAGTATAAATTACGCCCATAACAATTCCGACCTAATAGGAGAATTCTTGACATCTCATTTACGTGATAACGGAGCACTGTACCTGTATGTAAAATTTTTTTATATTATTATTATATTTACTTTTGTAATAAATTTAATTGTATAAATTTTTAATAAATATATATTATAGTATATATGATATAATAATAAATATATATATATAATAAATAATATATAATATAATATATATATAATATATAAATATAGCTATATATATATAGTAATATAAATATATAATAATAATAGAATATATATATAATATATACCCTAATATTATTATCTAACGTTAAGAAAATAACATTTAATTACTATTTGTTTTTGCAGCGAAAATGGATTATATGGCACCACCTTGTCTGCCTTGTTCTCCACTGAGGGGCTCCGTTCCCTACCTCTGACCCGGTTGAGTGATGGCAAAATAATTAAGAGTTTTTCTTGTATCACGTTATTTTACTTTCGTCCTATTATAATTAAAATAGGAACGCAGAAATTTGTAATTTTAGACAAACATTTAAAAAATAAAATTTTGTTATTTTAAAATTTATTTTGAGACTCCTTTTAGGATTTTTATGTCTCCTTCTATCTTTTTATTGAACTATGTTTAGAGGCAAATTTGACTATAGTTCATGAAAATAGGACACGTAAGGTCATTCTTGCTTTTATAATTTCTCGCGTAGACAATAATGTTAATAAATAAGAGAATATTGAGAGGCCTAATTATGATCAATACTAAGCCTCTTTCAATATAAGCAATTGTTTTAGCATGTTAATAGCTAAAAAGTAACATTCAATTTCCGAAAGACTTATTAAAAAAAATTACAAGTATGAAAATTAAATATATTAAAAAATTAAAAAGAGTTAAATTAAAAAGAAGGCTCTATAAAGAAAGTTTTTAAGTGACATTGATCCTATTCTTAAGGGATTCACAATTTGCATTTTTAGATTCAACCAAGATGAAAAAACTTCTTGAAAGAAAAGTAATTAGATATATTTTCTTCTCTTTTTCTTTTTAAGACTTTAAATGTGAAATGAAATAAATACCTTGCAAAAAAACATAAAAGTTGCTTATATTTAATTTTTAGATGTCGAATAAAATAGTAATTCGATTCAGAATTGAGAATACGACAAAAATGTCGAGAAAGTATAAAAGTATTTTTCAGGAGGAAATTGAAGGAGGTTATCCCTATTTCGTTTACTGATTGCTTTCTCTAATCAAATAGAAGAACGTTAGAGAAAGAGAGAGACCGATAGAGAAGAATGAGAGAGAGAGATAAGATGAAATTAGGAAGAGAGGAAGAGGAGAAAAGAAGAAGAGAGAATTTAAAAAAAGAGACTAGAGAGAGAAGAGAGGAGATAGGGGGAATATTTAAAGTGGCAACAAACGAAAGATAGGATAAGTGATTGATGAGAAAAAAGAGCAATGAGGCAGAGAGAGAAGCCGGAAATGAGGAATGAAGGAAGCAAAGTGATGAGACAGAAAGAGAAGAAAGAGAAAGTTAGAGATGAGAAGATAAAATAAGAAAAAAGTGAGAAAGTCGAAGAGAGAAAGGGAGGACAGTTAATTACAGAATGATATTATAAGAGAAAAATAAGAAGAAAGAGAGGGAGCATATGAGGAGGCAGGAGATAAATGAAAAGAAAAGGGAGTAGGGGAAATTAGTGGGAGTGAAAGGAGAGGACAGAAAAACATTGAGAACACTGAAACGGCACAAGCGAAGTGCAAGTGGAATGATACCAAAGTAAAGAAGCAGAAAGAAAGAAAGAAAGAAGAAAAGAAATAAAAGAAGGTACCACTCTGACAAGAGGATAAAATGTTAAAGTGTGAAAGAGTAATAGAGAGTAAAGAAGACAAAAAGTAAGATGAGATAGAATGAAATTGAATAAGAATAGTAGTAGAAAATGGCAACTGTGAGAAAAAAATATTCAAGAGACAAAAAAGAATAGTAATGATGTGAGAAATTTTCCAAAAGAAATGAAGATAAAATTTTAAAACGACACAGTTTCAAAAGAAGGTGGAGAGAAGAGAGAGAGAAGAAAAAGAGACGAGAGAGAAGAAGAGCCGAATTAAGATTTTGGGAAAGGAGGAGATACGGAGAATGAAACCGAAAAGTAAATATTTAGGAGTGCGTCGAGATTTGATTTGAGAGAGAGGGATGATGGATGATCGATGGTAGAGAGTAGAGACGACGAATGAGAGAGATCGAGACCGGCCGACAAAGGGGCAGAGAGGAGCAAAAGAAAGAAAGATAAATAGAGAAGAGAGAATGATTTAGAGAGAGAGAAAGCTCGTTGGAAAAGCCGAAATGAGTAAATGGGTCGTATATGTGAGTGAAAGTTGATGAGATTTGAGTGTCGTTAGTGAGTAATGTTGTGATTAAGAATAAGAAAGAAAGAAAGTTGTGATGAGAAAGTTGACTGAAAGTAAGCTTGAGAATCAAATAATGAGAGTAAGTTTGAGATAATGGTTTATGTTTAAGTTTAGCCAAATAAGTATGAAGATCGTGGAAAAAGAGAAGAAATGAAACGTGAAAAATAATCTAAGATGAGACCAAGAAGAGAGCAAAAAAATAAGCAATAAATATTTCCAGCACTAGAAAGTATTTAACAAAAGTGCTTTTAAAATATGAATAATATAATATTATGTTTGAAAATTTATGATTGCGCAAAACCAAAGAGTCTTAATAGACATTTTACAGACGTCAGTGAAAACAAAACAATTTTCATAGTCATTGAGAAGGAATAGAAAAAGAAGAGAGAGAAAGGAATGACCCAAACAAACCCACACCACAGAGTTTGTTAGAGAACATCGAATCGAGAGAAGAAGAACGAGAGAGAATTAAAGAGAAGAGATAGAGATAGAGATAAAGTAGAGATTAGAGAGAGAGAGAGAAGACAGAGAGAGGGAGAATTGACTCAGTCGTCAGAAGAAAGAACAGCAAACTAATTTCTTCACATTGACAAGCACAAGGAGTCAGGAATCGAGATGACGAGAGTGAGGAGACTTTGAGACGAGAGCAGAGAGGGCAGAAAACAGACGGAGAGAGTGAAGAAAGCGAGCAGATGAGAGAGAGAGAGAGGATGTGCTTAGGTGGCTGATAAGAGATTGGATGAGAGAACCGGAAGAGAGAGAAAGAGTAGATACCAAAGGGGAAAATACATGACAGAGAGTTATAGACACAAAAGTAACCAGAAAAAATCACAAGAGAACTACAGCCAGAAGAGAGAGAGAGAGATGAGATGACCAGAGGAGAGAGAGATGAGAGAAGCCGAATAAAAAATCTTACATAGGTGTTCAAGTAACAACCTCGAATGAAGATGGTAGAAACTAGTTGGTACACAAGAAACATATTATAAACCCTTCGCTTACACACGTAATCTATGAGACGCTAGTTACTCAAATCCCTTCAAATATGAAAGCAATAAGTAAGATAGATGGGACCAATTTATATTTGGAGCAGCTGTAAAGAAAAGAGAAAAATCAAATAGCCTAACAAAGCTTCATGAACACCCTAACACTCGTGTTAAACGGGTCTTATACACTTTTAACATTAACATCAACGATTAAAAAAAAAATTACAAAAAAACACAAAACCAAATAACAAAAACAAAAAATTTATATTATCAAAAAATATAAAGTAAGCTATATCCAGCTATAAAGCATGACATTATATATATATATAAAAATATATATATATAATGTTTCAAAATACGGCAAGATATATTGCAAAAAGAGTGGGTGTAGGCATTTATCCTACTTAATTTAAAAGCATACAATTTATTCAGAATTACAAATGAATTTGAAAAAACACTTTATGATTCTATTATTAGACTTTTATAATATAATATTGTATATAAAGATAAATAAATAGATATAATATATATATATTACTGTATATTATTATATTATATATATATATATAATATATATACACTATATATATATATAATATATGTTATAATATATATAATATTATATATATATATACTATATATATGATATATATATATAATATATAATATATATATATAAATATAATATGATATATATATATAATTTATATATATATTACTTATATAATATATAATATAGTTATATATATATATATATATATATATATAAATATATATATATAATTTGTATAGTATATATATAATAGTATATATATATATATAATAAGATAAAATAGTTATCATAAATATAGAATAAAAATTTAATTATATTGATAGTATACGTGAAATTACCGTTATTCGCATTCGCCTATACTAATGCTACGATATAATATAGTATTGATGTATCACTATATATAAAGCTCCCTATATTAATATATTATGTAAATTTAGCTTTAAATTTAATTATTACCACTGAAATTTATAGTTAGCATAATATATATATATTAATTAAATATATAAGACAGGAGTACCCATAGACCCACACCGCTAATATAGAAAAGTAACTATATATATAAGTATATGTAATATATATAGTATATATATAAATAAGTAAATATTAATAAATAACAAATTATAAGTAAATCACCTGGGATTGTAATACAATATAGTACAATATAAATTATATACGTGATCGTATTATGTATATTATAAAAAGCGCCGTTACATGTTACCTCGAGCAAACGCGGAGTCCCACACAGTGTTTCGAATCCCGTATGAAGAGCCTTAAAATTCTGTGACTCATCATTTAATTCATTCATATAGAATGAATGAGTCACAGAAGATTTTACTCTTCGTCAGCGCGAATTGAAATCGTTGGGAACTATCCGGTTGCTGAAGGTTAATCAACAACCGGATTCTTCTAACCACTAGCCATTCTCACCGTCGCCAAAAAAAGACGCTTTCAAACGCTAGTTTTTAATATAGCAGACAATCCGTTTCTGCATCCTTATATTATAGATGCTGAAAGGGATAAGGTTATGTACTCAAAAGCCTGGCCCCCATCTATATATGTATAATATATTATAGTAATATAATAGTATAGTATAATACCAAAAAAGTAAATATATATATCTTCCAAATATGAGAGTAGTATTATATTATATATTTAATTATATATATAATTTATATATATAGTATGTCATATATATATAATAGTATGATAATACTATATATTTATGCACTTATATATAATATATACCCAGGATGTTTATAAGTATATAATATATTGTATATATATATATATTTCACCTTTATATTTTTTATTATAGTTAATTAGTATATTATATATATAATATATAAATAAGAAGTATATTATTATATAATATAAACACTAAAACTATAACCAAGAAATACATCTAAAACTTCGATATATATATAGTACTATCAGAAATACTAGACCTATTTAACAATAAAGACAATAAATTACCAAAAAAATAGTGACCTATACAAGTATAATATAGTATTATACATTATATTGATAGGTATATACCAAATAGTTTCCAAGGAGATATATATATATACTATAAATAGTATATATATAATATATATAATTAACATAAAAATATAACTATAAAGTATAATATATATATATATATAAAAAATAAATATATGATATTATATATATATAATAATAATTATATATATGATAATATATTAAGATTATTTTATGTTTAAAAATTTATGGTAAGAGGAAATGAACTATATGTATATATAAGAGATAGATAAAGAAAATATAAAAGTGTTATAATAGATTATTAACTAATTTTTGAAAAGTCATATAGATTAATATTATATATTGAGTCGAATAGTAGTAGAGACAAATTAATTTTTATCCGATTGAGTAAATAATAATAAGCCAAGTAATATACTTATAAAAAAATTATTTAGACATATATTTTCTAATGAGTATTATAGAAAAATTATTTCATTTTTTATAAATTAAGCGCACTGATAATGTCTATATAAATAAACCTATAAGATAACAATATTAATTTATATTATAGTGTTAAATTTTTCTAAAATCCCATTATATTATATATATATATATTAGTACATTGCTGTATGTGGTGAATACATTTGCGTACTATATATATATAATATAAATATAACAGATGTATTTGTAGTAGATATGTAATAATATAGATATATAATATAGTATATTATAATTTGATAAATTATTAATATAGTGGCATAGTGATAGGAGTTATCAGTTGTATTCATTGTGTGACAATAAAGTTTTTTATATAAAATTAACCATACCAAACCACTCAGTACCCCTTGCTTAAATTAATCCGAAATATATAGTAAACTTAATTATATATATAAATATATATATATATATATATAATATATATATATAACCGTATATATATACATTATTTCCTTAATACGATATATATATATTATACATATTAATATATATACTATAATAAAATAGTAGAAATATTATAGTTAATATAATGATTACTCAATACTATATATATATATATATATATATAGTATAATTAAAAAATGGTCTGAACAACGAACGATTAATAAATTCTATAAGATTTCTCTCTACAAACAACAACTTTGACATTAGCTCACCATATACAAAGTAGCTCATACAGCCACCAAAGATTATATATACTCCACAAGCAGACACTTTATTGATATGACTCCTAAATTTATATATCAGACATTCAACTAGGAAACCACACGAACGCCAATAAACTATCACTAAAATATTCACAAAAAAACAACTTAGTCCTTACTCGTAAAAGCATCACCTAAAACATCCACAGAAACACCACAAAACCTTAATTAAGTATGTATCCAGTATCTTATGCATCCAATCATTTTACTATAATTATCGCTCATCAAAATATCTCCATCAGCTAACATATATAGCAAGGTAATATATATAATATAATATATATTTATATTAATATTAATAATATATAAAATATAGAGGTATACAAGATAATCACATGATAGAGTATTATTTTAAAACTAGTGAAATAGTATATATGAGTTATACTTTTATAGTGATTATTTATAAAGTATATATATTTGAAATTTAGTAAAGTAATCTAATTACGTATAGTATGATCATCTAACTCAGTATAACGTAACTAATCTACATATGCCATAGATAGAGAATTATAATTAAAACTCGAGATACCGCTATTATTATATATATTATATTCCCAGCCCATTCAATGCGTCCAATATTGCCCAGACACACATCCTAAAATAACTTAAGCCTATGACGAAATACCATAATTTTAACAACTCTTACGAAAATTAAGAGATATAGATACGATATTAAAATTAAGTCACAAAACTAGCTTCACCTCAATAACATCAGAGCCTTGATCGTCATGAATATTGAAAATCTCACACAGCATTAAATACGAGAATAAATTCAACATTTAGATCACGGATAAAGCATACCATGTACTTAAAAATAAAATAAATAAATAGATATATCTACTCCGACTAGACATAACCAATCACACCTACCGCATATTTTCACACCATAACCAAAACCCAAAAAACCCAAACATCCACATCTACTACAATCACCTCCACACCTCATCCTAATTCAACCGTATCTTTTTACCACCCAATCCATATACAAATGCAAACACAGAAATATATCTGATCCCATCAGAACAATCCCAATAATAAATGTACATAAAAATTACAGCCTCACACCATACAGTCATGCA
>JABUQX010095940.1:10000-16800 GCA_015478945.1 Trachelipus rathkii | reverse complement strand
ACACTAATACTTTTAATAACTAGCTAAAAACCCACCAATTTGGCTTAGTCATAATACACTATATAATACCCATATCATCCATATTACCTATCCAGTAATCTTCTCCAGCATTGTCTATGATTTTTCATAAATAATAGGCACAAACCTTTGCACAATACACTAATACTAGCCTACATTGCTATTATACAGCTTATTTACAACCTCCTTGCTCTTGTAAAGAACATTGCGATTTATTATACCTACAATCTTATTACTTCTATTCCTTGTTTCCATACACTGTTTATTCACTTTCAGACTACTGTTTATCATCATATCCAAGTCTTTTTCTTGGTTCAAAGACTTAAACTATTCGGCATTCATGATATAGTTAAATCTTTTATTCAAGTAACACACACAAATAGGCTTACACTTTTTATCATTAAAATTCATTTGCCATTTATCTGCCTATCCCAAAGGTTATTCAAGATCAATTTAAATCTTTAAACATACATCATTATTCTTTACAGATGCAACAACTTTGGTATATCATCTGCAAACTTAGAATCCTGAAATTTAAGTCCCTGGTCTATGGCATATATATATATATATATATATATATATATATTATATATATATATATATATATATATATATATATCTATAAATATTATATATATAACTATCTGTATTATATATATATATATATATATATATATATATATATATATATATATATATATAGTATATATTATGAGTGCGAGTGTTTGTGTATATGTAACAATAATGGCCTATGCACTGAGCCCTGTTAAGACAGCCTTTTTCACCATTTCCCATGATGACTGTCAACTATTCTTCAGCCACTCTTTAATCCATCCATGCATCCCTCCACCTATAACACATTGTGATAATAGTTGCATCAGCCTTGTGCTGCAAATTATCAAAGGCTTTGCTGAAATCTAAATATATAAAATCAACTGAATTAACTTGGTCAAAGCAGTCAGTAATGTATTACATAAATTCTAAATGGATTGTTTGACACAATCTACCCTTTCTATATAACCATGCTAGGAATCATACATTATTTTTTTATAATCCTAATGTTTAACTATATGACCTTTCAGTAACTTTTAACAACTTCAGCCAGAGATGTTAAGCTAACTGGTCTATAATTTTCAAAATTCTCTTTGGTATCTTTCTAAAAAAAATTTATAAATATGCAAATCATATGTACTTTTCCAATCCCTTGGTTATCTTCAGAAATTTTACAGATCACTTAAAAACCAAATACAGTGCCTTTACAATAATACTATCACACTCCTTTAGAATCCCACCATATAGACCATCAGGCCTGCAGCTTTATCCAAGTCATTGTGGTCTAGTAAGGGTTTAATTTCATTCAACTCAATTTCAAATTCTTTAAGCTTATTTATTACACAAGCTTACTCAAACTATTAGTCTCTATAATATTATCCAATCTTTCCTCAGTAAACACTGATGCAAAATAAGTATTGAAAATATTAACCAATACCTTATCTGAACTTGCTAAATTTTCATTAATTTTAATTTAGTAAATAGGTTTATTCTTACTTTTAAATTTATAAAAGCTAAAAAACTTGTGGGTCTTTATTGATATTATTTCTGTCCTCTCTTTGCCTTACTTATTGACAGATTAAGTTTATTTCTAAATTTTATAATTTTTTAACTCTTTCTCCCTATAATTTTAATAGATAAACTTTGTCTCTAACATAATTAACTATAATTCTAAATAGGGATGAACAATATAGGAGTATTTTTTTGCCGACTCTCTCATTTTAAAATATGACTTAGACTCCACAATTTTCAAATCACTTGGCTTTGTTTCTTTATTCAGTTCAGGACCTCTTTTTTTTAGAATAGTAAGAATTTTCCTGCTCTGGCTTCACCAAAAAAAAAAAAAAAAAAAAAAAAATCTTCTCTGACTAACTTTACCCCAAAAAAATGTACAAGAGTGTTCAAGGTTACAGAAGCATGTTTTTTTTTTCTTCTTAAACAATGGAAAGTGAAATAAATTATAGATGTAAAAATAAATTAGGTTAAGTAAGGTTATGTTAAGTTTCATTAGTTAACAAAGAATAAAACTTTTTTTTAACATTTTTAAAGGTATGAAGCTCTTTTATTACAATAGTTTAAATTTGACTCTACACAGTTTTATTTAACTTTTATGAAATGTGGTTTGGATCCATTGGCAATCCGATATGTATATGGATATAGCAGAATTAATATATATATATATAAATAGTATATATATAGATAATATATATATAATATATATATTATATATAGCTATATTATAGTATATTATATATATTATATATATATATATATTATAATAGATATAATATATTATATATATATATATAATTATGATATATATATATATATATATTTATATATATATATATATATATATATATATATATATAATAAATAATATATATAATATAAAATACAAAGGATTTTATAATATAAACATTTTTATTTATTATTTTATTATTTTTTTCTTTTGGGGGGGGGGATACTATCATTTTCACATTATGGTTTTATGGGTCATATTTTTTATGTCTCGTGATTTGTAAAGTATCCTACAACGTAAAGTGTAAGAAAATGAAGTTCCAGTCAGTTGGAGTATAAGAAAAGAATATGAGATTATTCACAACTTTGAGAACTTGTAACTTTTTTTCCTAAAGACATCAGTCATTTTTGTGGTAATTATAGAGTTTAACAGATTCTTAAAAAATCGATATTTTTTAAAATTCAATCCATGTTTTGATAATTCTAAAAGCAACGTTGCCAAATATTGTTAATAAAAAATTAAATTTTACATTCAAAAAAATCAGTGAGGTTATGATGAATTTGGTTATGTAGACAAATTTACTGTGTATAATAAACAAAGCTTTTCATAACCTAAACTTAATTGGTCTTAAAATGAATTTTAAAAAAAAATTTTTGGTAGATTGATTATATTTATATTTGAGAGAGGTTTGGCACCACTGTTTTAGTACTTTTAAATGGGGACTTATCAGCTTATTGGTATAGGCATAAATATTTTATTTTGTACAATTTTCATCAATAGTGGTTGATGCTAATCTATGTTTGGCACGTACCGGTAAAACCTAATTTTGTGTTTTTCTCTTGCGTAATCTAGGGTATTGATTACAAATATCATAATGGGTAAATGATGTTAATACATGCATTCATACTTTGCATTCCTGACACAACATTGTAAAATAACTACATATTACATAATGAATAAACTTCCACGAGATAAGCAAACCGTAAAAATATTTTTGTTAAGAAATATGCCAACACAATGTGAATATGTTGCCATTGTAAAGCCTATTATGTTTGAAAATATATATTTTTTTATTATACCGTATGAAACACAGTTAACAAGTATAAAGCAATCGTACATGTGGTAAATAGTATATTTTCACAAAATTTACAAATATATAAAAAAAATTATATATACTGTATATATATTCTTAGAACTGAACAAAGATGGCAGACATCGCGCAACTATATACCGACTTAATAAATGATTGGGTCGCTCGCAGTATTTCGTACGCGATATGAAGTAGTTTCTTTTCAAAACAGTTATTTTTTAATTTAAAATTTAAATTCATGAGCCTCGTTTTAAGATTCAAATTTAATTTCAAAATTATAATTAACAATTTATTTACGTTTTTTTTCGAAATAATATCATGGCAAATGCGATTTCTATTGATTGCATTGTGACTTTGACTTTCTATGGAATTTATTTCAACTTCGAGACGTCATAACTTTTTTATTTTTCATTTCTCCGAAAAACGAAAATTATTTTCTTAAAGTACTAATTTTTCTATATCATTAAAAAAAATTAATATTTTCTATGGGATATTTTGCAACTTTGAGACGTCATAGCTTTTTTATTTCTCAGTGTATCTAATTATCATTGGAAGCACTTAAAAGTAACAATGTTACGTCGCAAATACGTTGTATTTGGAACGAAAAAGCGTACATCACATAAGACGTAACAGCAATGTCACATATACGATGTATGTGTGATGTGACGAGTGCGACGAACATTAACGTCGCTGTGATGCATCTGCAACCATCTGTGCTATATGGGATAATAATAATAATATTAATAATAATAATAATAATAATAATAATTATAATAATAATAATAATAATAATAATAATAATAATAATAATAATAATAATAATAATAATAATAATAATAATAATAATAATAATAATAATAATAATAATAATAATAATAATAATCATTAATAATAGTAATAATAATAATAATATAATAATAATAATAATAATAATTAATCAACAACAATATTATAATAATGATAATAATAATAATAATAATAATTAATAATAATTAATATTTATGATAATGAAACAGATTGATTATAAATTATGAAAATATTTTCAATCACTCACTTTAGCAATCTCAATTAAACATAATCTTCATGATAATTGATAATAATAATATAATAATTAATAATAATAATAATAGTAATAATAATAATAATAATTAGTAATAAAATAATAATAATAAAATAATAATAATAATAATAATTACTTAATGGAATATTAATAATAATTAATAATAATAATAATAATAATAATAATAATAATAATAATAATAATAATAATAAAATAATAATAATAAGAATAATAATAATAATATAATAATAATAATAATAAAATAATAATAATGTAAATAATAATAATATGATTTACGTAGGTAAATCGCTGAATTAGTTATTTATTAAGATTTATTTAGATAATAAGTTTTTATTTTTTTAGCAAAGGATTTGTAGAGTTTTTGGTTTTGATGTCTTGTGGATCGATTTATAAAGTTTTTAGCTGCTTTGTAGCTGTTACACTTTGAGTGGCTTTTTTTAGTCTACAAAAGGGAGGGTTTATGTAAGATTATTTCTTATATTGATTTGCATTTCTTTCGCGCCTTGCTTGTTTTGAATGAAATTTCTAGCAAGAAAGTCGCATGCATGTTATGGATAATTTATGTATCTCTTTCAGGAGTGATGTATTTAACAAGTCTTTCAACTGCAATATTTTTAGGTTTTTGAATAATGGTTGTGTGTGGCTGTAAAAGTCTCTTGTTTTGCTAATGAGGCGAATAAATCGCTTCTGGATTTATGATTACAGGATTGTGATTACTGAGTTATTTGCTGGTACCGTAGATTAGGAAGGACAGTTAAAGTAAAGTGGGGTTGCACTTAGTGCATAGTATATTTTCCTAAGAATGGAAAGCAGGTACAATATTTTTTAATTTTATTAGTATATACATGAATCTCGACAATCTGCTAACTAGATTGTTATTATTTTCTTTAAATGTCAGCTTTTCATCGATTGTTATTCCCAGTATTTTAGCATTTGTAGCCCTATTCAGTTCTACGTTGTTAATTTTAATATTTAAATCGTTAATTGGTTTGTTGATAAAGATAATGTAAGATGTTTTATTTAAAAAATTTCAGAGATAGCTTTTTAGCATCTATCCCTTTCATTATTTTTGTTAATATGTCTACTGCTTTACGAGATAGAGAATCGGCCTCTTTGTCATTTATTAATATGGAGGTATCGTCAGCAAATGAGACTGAAAAGGCGTCATGAGAGTTGAACAGATCATTTGTATATAGAGTAAATAGAAACGGTCCAAGAATTGAGCCCTGGGAAACGCCGGTTGATGTTTGAAGTGTGACTGAATTAGTTTCATTTAGTTTTACGTATTGAGATCTCTCCTTTAAGTAGCTTTTGAACCATTGTAAGTTTGTCCCCTCAAAGCCCATTTTGTTCATTTTACTTAGTAGTATGTCGTGATCAATCATGTCAAAAGCTTTTGTGAAATCTAATAATAATAGCAGGGAGGAGTCTTTATTTTCTATATTTCTGTAAAGTTTTTCGGTTAAGCATATGATGGGATCAGCAGTTGAGCGTCCTTTTCTAAATCCAAATTGTGAATCATTGAGAATGTTGTTTGACATAGAATATTCTGTTAACTGATTGAAAACTATTTTCTCAAATATTTTACTAATCGTATTTGTGATAGCTACTGGTCTATAATTTTTTGCTAGGAAAAGGTCTCCTTTTTTAGGTATAGGGATCACTTTTGCTGTCTTGAAAATATTCGGAAAAATTCCTGCCAAAAATGATTCATTGGAACAAGCGTTTTAAAGTGGTGGCTATTAAGTCGGCAGCTAGTTTGAGGATGTGATTGGGGAGAGAATAAACATCACACTTTTTGTTTTTTAATTCGGAGATAACCTTCTTTGCCTCCGAGACAGTGATGGGAATAAAGGAAAAATGAGAATCGTAGTCTGGGAGAAAAGTTTCATCATCATCATAATAATACTATCGCCATATAGCTCTCACTTGTATTATATCTAAGATCTTTGAAACCCTTCTCAACTCCCATTTCT
This sequence comes from Trachelipus rathkii, assembly GCA_015478945.1. NCBI lineage: Eukaryota > Metazoa > Arthropoda > Malacostraca > Isopoda > Trachelipodidae > Trachelipus > Trachelipus rathkii. The sequence goes on along the minus strand of JABUQX010095940.1, from coordinate 10,342 downwards.
TAAATCATCTGGAATCTCATTCACTTCTTTCCGATCACGAGTATGGCTTTCGGCGCCAGAGGTCTACTTGTGATATACTTTCCTATCTTCCTGATTTATGGTTTTCTGCCCTTAGGAACTACGGGGAGAATTGCGTGGTGACGCTTGACATATCCAAAGCTTTTGACCGGGTATAGCACGCGTCACTGCTCTCCAGACTCCCCTCCTTTGGGTTTCCTCCTTCTCTTTGCTTACTTATGTCTAATTTTCTTTCAAATCGCTCAACATCAGTTGTTGTTGATGGGGTGACTTTTTCTTTCTTTTCTGTGAATTGTGGTGTTCCTCAGGGTTCTAACTTATCTC
>JABUQX010095939.1:17500-22084 GCA_015478945.1 Trachelipus rathkii | reverse complement strand
GGAAATGAGAGAATAAATGAAAGTATGTTGAGATGGTTTGGTCATGTTGGAAAGGAATGAATGATAGTCGGTGTTAACGGATGTATAGTGGAGAATGTGTTGGGAACCGACCAGCTGGGAGACCGAAGAGAAAGTGGATTGAGGCGGTGAACGAATGTCTTGCCTGGAGAGGAGAAATGTGAGTTTGGCAGAGGCGAGAATAAAGTGCATTCTACGCGGAGAGAATGCAGGGTTTGTGTATGGGGGCATGGTATGTTGGCCCACCTGGGCAAGGGATGAACCTTTCATTGACGATTTCCATAGTGAGGGTCCGTCGCGGTCCCATGAAGCTCTAGGGTGGATTTTGTTGTCTGTGACGAGTTTCACTAATTAAAGGTACAGAGGGGGCGGTAGGCTGGGCTTTCTGGTTCAACATTTGTCGATGCTCTCTACTGCTTTTTTGTTCGATGCTTGTAGGCACCTTACGCCAATCTGCGGAAAAAAAGGTAGATAAAGAAGAAAGAAAGAATATATATATATCAGGGGCCCTCCCAGGATGCTGATTTTTTTCAGCCCAGTATGGCTGCTTCTTTGTGAGCTGTGGTGGGTTCTGTACACTGACTCAAAATATATATATAGTAGGGTGGGATGGTTTTTAAAACCATTGGTTTTAAACACATGAAAAAAACCAATTGGTTTAAACCATAAAAAAACCATGCATAAATATTTTAAAAAATGTATTATTAATGGTTTTCTTTAGCAAGTTGATATGGTTTTCTCAATTTTCAATCGAAGAGTAACTGAAAGGCAATAAAAAAAATTTCTATGTGATTTTTATATTATTGTGAGAATGATTACATATATATATTTATATATATATATTATATATACTAATATATATATAATATATAGTATATTATATATATAATAAATATATAATATATATATATATATAATATATATTTGTAAATTTAACATGTTTCAAAACATGATTCTTGTTTCGCGCTCTTGAGGATTTCATTTGTACCCATCGATGCCACATTTCAAAAGATTATAAAAAACTCATTTGTGGATGGGTGGCCACAGCATCAACCAACCTAGAAGGCAATGACTGTAAACTAAGTGATGCAGTTTATATTTGGAAAAATATGATATGAGCTAGAACATCTTAATCCACCACTCAACAGACAAGATTTATAGCAAAAGTAAAAAAGGAGGAATCATCAGGCAGTAACAGAAGCTCACTTATTAGCATATATTTTTAACCCAAGATATCAGACCACAGTACTTCCAGAGGATGAGTATTCAAAAGCAGTGGAATTTATGGAATAAAATTAAGAGAAAATTCTCCTCCATTTCATAAAAGTTACCTATTTGATGAGTCTCTGTTGTCAGCAGTGACTCCTTCATCTTGGTACAGATCTCTCAAAGAAAAATTAGATGAGAAGGTCATATATAAAATAATAAGCATATTGTCAGCAACTTCATCAACTTCATCAACTGCTAATGTTGAAAGGGTATTTTCAACTTTTGGACTTGTGCACAGCAACATTAGAAATAGGTTGGGAACAGCTAAAGCAGGGAAATTAGTTTTTTGTATAAAATTCTTAATGATAATTTCAGTTTCGACTTTTAATGATGAATCTCTCTCTCTCTCTCTCTCTCTCTCTCTCTCTCTCTATATATATATACTATATATATATATATATATATATATAATATATATTATATATATAATATATATATATATATATATACTATATTATATATATATATATATATATATATATAATTCCTAGTATCCTTCAAAAGAATTAAGGTTGTTTTTAAATAAAAAGGAAAAACATTTGTATATCATTATAGGTTAATTTGAATAATATATATATATATGCGTTTTTTTTTTTTTTTTTTTTTTGTTGGTAAAATAATATAAAGTATTACCTTTTTTTCAATAGAGTTTATATATTATAAATACCCTTTATTTTTTACTTATGAGTTTATGTAAAACTCAAAAAAATAATAATAATTTTATACCAGTTAACAGTTATCAAGAAAATTTGAAATTTAAGAATCTAAAGAATTTTATTAAGGAATTTTAAAATGTGTTAGCACATGTGTATAACAGTTTCCCGTAGTGATTTTTTTGCCTTAAAAATCTATTAAAACCAATAAAAACCACATTAAAACCATCAAAAAATAGCATAAAACCCAAATAAACCAAAAAAACCATTGGTTTTATTTGGTTTATTTAAAAAAAACAATGTTTTTGTTTTTTTAAAAAAACCATGGTTGTTTTTTCCAACCCTATAATATATATATATATACTATATTATTATACTATATATATATATATAATATATATATATATATATATATATATATTATATATATATATATATATATATTTATATATTAGGGACTGTACCGGAACCAGAATTTTTGGTTCCGGCTGGAACCGGAACTTTCCGGAACCTTGGAACTTTTCGCCCGGAAGGTCCGGCCGGAACCGAAACTTTTCGACTTCAGCTACACCTACATAAGATGCTTTCAGAAGCCCGACTGCAGCCCGGGCGGGCACACAGGCGCACATGCATCGTTTCCAGAGCCCGTTTGCGCACTTCTATGTCACGTAAACGTCACAGTCAGGCGCCCGTTGTTAAATCCTCGATCTCGGGAATTAATAAACGGGCGGGCTGCGCAGAAGAATACTTTGTTTACAAACAAATCTTTTTACAAAACTTGTGTCGGAAATGGCTTGCCAAAATTTTTTAATATTTTAGTTAACTTTTTATATTAAGATACTAATATATCTTTTCATTTCATAAAATAGATACATATTAAGTATAAGAGTATGCTTCAATTGCCAGCTGAGTCCGACGGGCGCGCTCGGCCGTTTCCAGTTACTAAAATTTCCTGTTCTCTGATTGGTTAATGCAATTTTTTTCAATTCGAAGAGTTTCCGAGTCGATTTTGCACACGGGCTGCACTCGGGCTTCTGGCAACGCAGATATTTTCTACCTAAAACTTGTCTGATTAACAAGTGGAGTCTTTCTAGAAGTATCTGTCATTCTTGTCATATCATACTGTGAGCTCTTTAGTTCTGCAAGTCAAAATTTGGATAAGCGGTTCCACTAAATTTATTAAGTAAAAAAGAAATATACTATAGCTGCGTTTCCAAGCCCGAGTGCAGCCCGTATGCAAAATCGACTCGGAAACGCTTCGAATTGAAAAAAATTACATTAACCTCAATCAGAGAACAGAAAGGTTGAGTACCTGGAAACGGCCAGGGGGCCCCGGGACAGGTGGAAATTGTAAAAAAATACTTTTTTCATGGGCGTATAGAGGGGGGCAGGGGGGCCCTTGTCCCCCTTAATCTTGGCGAAATAAAAAAATTGAACCTTTATTTTTTTGACAGGCCAGATGACGTTTTTAAGGTTTATTAGTAGAAAAACTGAAAATGATACATCAATCGATAGAATAATGAAGTAGTAATTAATTAAGTACATAAAATTAATAGGATATATATATATATATATATATTATATATACTATATATATTATATATATATATATATATAGATATACTTATATTTATATATATATATATATATATATTATATTATATATATCACTCAACCTTTGGCACCCCCTAATGAAATCTTGCCTCACCATGATCTTTTACGTATATATATCTATTTTATGAAATGATACGATATATAGTATCCTTAATATAAAAAGTTAACTGAAATATTTAAAAAATTTTGGCAAGCCAATTCCGACACGTGTTTTGTAAAAAGATTTGTTGGTAAACAAAGTATTCTTCCGCGCAGCCCGCCGTTTATTAATTCCCGAAATCGACGGGTCTTTAACAACGGGTTGCCTGACTGTAACGTTTACGTGACGTAGAAGTGCGAAAACGGGCTCTGGAAACGATGCATGTGCGCCTGCGTGCCCCCCGGGATGCAGTCGGGCTTCTGGAAACGGAACTTATCATAAAGTTCTACGGGTCTTCAAAGTTTAAAAAGCTTTGTTCAGAAGCGGGTAAGTGTTTGAGGATAAGAGATGACGTTTAAATCCACAACATGGAGAGCAACTTATTTTGCTTACACCACAACATTCCAAAATTCGAATTAAATTCATTTTAAGTAGAAAAATTAGGGAATCGTGTTTTAAAAAATTTAAAAATTTTTGGGCTTAAACAGTTTAGTTAATATTTTGTTTATGTTCAGAGTTTCTACTTTAAAGTTAATCTTCTGTATATAATAATAATAATAATAATAATAATAATAATAATAATAAAAATATAATAATAATAATGAATATAATAATATAATAATAATTAATAATAAAATATGTGTACAAATTTATTTATCCCCAGGTTTAGATTCTAGAGCAGGATTGGCACAAAAAAGATCAAATATTTAAATCAAATGATTTTTTTAGTTATTTTTTTTTTTTATTTAAAAAATCATAAAAGTTTTTATTTATTTTTAGAAAATTTGTTTCTAAATTAATAATTATTCCTAGCTATTACCTAATTAATGATAAATATATTTCATCTCATAATAAGTAAATTCATCAATGTTGTTTCAAGTCATTTTTAAA
>JABUQX010095939.1:0-12500 GCA_015478945.1 Trachelipus rathkii | reverse complement strand
ATATATATATAGTATATATATTATATATATATATATATATAATATATATATATATATATATTACAGCATCATCGAATTTAATGAAGAATATTCCTGTTTCTACCATTGTTCTATCTCATATCGTGAATTATCGGATTCGGAAATCGAGTGAAACTTTCCTGCAGAAAATGATGGCACCCAATACTCTTCCAAAACATCAACACGTTTATGAAGACACGATGAATATAGGTTCACAAGAAATATACAAAGAGTTGACTTTAAGGATGTTTAGTTAATAAATGAATGGAATTTAATTAAATTTATTACTTTTAATATCTTTCATTTTAAATTTTCACAAGTTTAAAACCAATTATTTTTGATGTTGCCTCCATATAATTATATGAATTAGATGTTTGAAAATGTCGCGTACGCAGTTGATTAGCTTTCTTCATCGTATCAAAGTATCTCTTAAGGAACTCCAATAACAGGTTTGTCTGCCTGTCGCCAGTTATCAAGTTCTCCTATGCTTTAACATTTAAAATTGTTAACATCTCTTCCTGCTTTAACGCTTCCAAAATTTAAAAATAGTTAGATATCGGTGTTAAAAGGTCTGTGTATAATAAACTGGAAATCTTTTCTAAAATGGAAATTGATATTTAGGTAAAGTTTTTAAGAGATATATATTCAGAGCATTAAGGACGCAAAGAAAGTGTATTTTTGAAAAAAAAAAAAAAAATTAAGAGTTCTCTGGTTTGACAAATTGGCCGCAATAGATAATTTTCTACGAAGATATGATGCCTGTTTAATTATGATAGCGAAAGATTTTGGTATTGAGAGAAACATAAAAAGGCACTGTTCTTTAACTGTGCAAGCCACAAAGTGAATGATTTGAATTGCGTCCCAAAATTTGTGGTTGAATATGCTAAAAGCCAATGCTGAGATTTCGAAGGAAAGGTGTACGAAATATATATAAGGAGGAAAAAAGGAAAACAAAGTTAAATATGTAGAGAAAAAAAAGGTGAGTGAACAGTTTGGAAGGAGAATAAATAGAAACTTGCAAGGGGATAGAAAATTCTTCTAGAAGAAAGAACGAAAGATTAAGAAAAGGATTAAGGGGAATCTTCATAAAATAATGAATAGGGATGGTATATTTATGAATGTTGAAATGGATGTTAGGAGAGTTGGAGGGAACACTTCGAAAATCTGCATAACATGGACAGTGATGAAGAGAGGATAGTGAATGTGTGTGAGTTTGATTGTGCAAGAAGAAATATATTTTGGGAAGGAGGCATTATGAGTAGAGTGAGAAAGCTGAAGAATGGTAAATCAGCAGGTATAGATGGAATTACTGGTGAAATTATCAAGAATGGAGGCGAGATTGTGATTGATTGGATATAGAAGTTGTGTAACAGCGTTTATGAATGGTATAGTGCGAACGATTGGAGGAGAGCAGTAATACGACAATTATATAAGGGTAAAGGAGAATTAGTATTAGAATTAGTAAAGGAGTATTAGAATTAGTTTGAGTGTTGTAAGGAAGAAATATGCTTGGTAATTTGGTGGTTGAAGGAGTGCGTCGAGGGAAACTGATTGTGGAAAGAACAAAGTGCTTTAGGAAAGTGGTAGAAGATCTGCAGCATCAAGTTATCCACATTGAAACAAAATATGAGAAAGAAGAAAAATAAATTGAGCTTAGATTTTATGGACTGGGCAAAACAGCGGTTATGGCGAAAGAAGAAAATAAAATTGATCATGGTATTATGAATTTGCAAAGGACGTCTTATAAGCGGATTAATAGGGGGAAGCTTGTGTGGCAGGTGTTGGTGATATATGGTGTTGGAGGTTGGCTTTCTGAATGGAATCGAAGTTATAATATCAGTCAATAGGAGCTAGGATAATAAGAATAATGAGTGGAAAGCGGAATCATGTTCATTATGAACTGTGGAGTGAGGCAGGATCTGTTATGTCTCTATGGCTATTTAATTTGTGTATGGATGGAGTGATGAAAGAATACGTGTTAGACTGATGGAGTAAATGTCGAAATGGAGGGTTTATGATTTGGTTTTGGTGGAGCGAAATCTGAAGAAGTTAAGAGGATTGGTTGAAAGTTTGATAGTTTGTGTAAAACAGGAAGATTTTAAGTAATTGCAAATAGAGAGAGCGTAAAGTAGAACGACTTCGAGCGTTATTACCTAGTCATTGCTTTGATGGTGAGCAATTGATTCAAAGTTGTGGCTATACAGACAGATGGCCGATTTGATGCTTAATGTGAATGTAGTAGGAAAGCGGTCTTGATGCAATTGAATGTAAAGGAATAAGTATGCAGTAACGCTTGGGTTCTACACCTTTTTTTTTTTTTTATTATAATTTTTTTTTTTTCTGCTAAAAACCAGCCAACTAGGCTTAGTCAAAATATTCTATGCTATACCCAATCATCCATATACCTATCTAACCCTTTCTTAAATGCTGCTAATGAGTTGCACTCAACAACCTGCTGTGGCAAATCATTCCAAAAATTAACAACTGTATTGCTGAAAGAATGCTTTCGTATGTCAAGATGGCTTTCTTCTTAATTTTCTTATTGTGTCCCCTGGTCTCCCGTCCATGGTCTACAATGAAGAATTATTGGCCTCTGTGTTGTCAATAGATGTAAACATTTTGTAGAAGTCTATATGTCCCGTCTGGAAATCGTCTTTCTTCGGAAAACATTCCTAATATTACCTAACTTTTATATATAATATATATCATATATAGTACTAACTACTATATACATATAATAACATAATGATATAGTATATATACTATATATATAATATATATATATATTATATACGTATTACTATATATATGCGCTCCCTAGCTCAATGGTAGTAGGAGCACTCGCTTGGCTAGCGAGAGGGCCCGGGTTCAAGACTGGGTGGAGCGAGAAGGAGAAACGTAGCTATTTCTCTATAAACTCTAGCTTTCGTTCTCACTCAGACGTTTAATGAGTACATTCAGTTACGTGCTGCCTGCTTGACTAATGGGAAAGCATTCCGCATCGCAGATAGCCCTGGCCAGCCAGCGCGAATAGTCGTTAGGCCGTGGAACCCAAGATCTTTCTCGATGGGTCCACTTACAGGTTGTATGACTTCGGGAGACGTTATATATATACATACTATATATATATATATATATAATATATATATATATATATAATATAATATATATATATATATATATATTATATATATATATATATTCGGCCTCCTTTTTTCATCTAATTCTACCCTGGACGATTCTGGCATCCCTCCTACTCCTACTCCTTCTCCTCTCGGGTTTCCCATGTCTTTAACATGTCGATTACACATGATCGTGTGGCATGGGATCCTGGATCTATGAACGCCAGGAAGGCTAGTAGCCCGGATGGCATTCCTTCCCGTGTTTTGAGGGAGTGTGCTTCTGAGCTAGCGCCTGTCCTCGTTCAACTCTACTCTCTGTCTTAAATACTAATACTTTTCCTCAGTGTGGAAGGCGCCACATTGTCCAAACCGATCCCGAAAAGGTAGCCCGCTTTGATCCTTCTAACTATCGCCCTATAGCTCTCACTTGTATATCTCTCTAAAATCGTTTGTAAACTCTTCTTAAACTTCTTCATTGCCGGATTCAATCTGGGAGTCTCATTCCTTCTTATCAGATCGCATCAGGTATAACTTCGTCGCTACGAGGTCAACTGGTGACAATATACTTTCCTATCTAACTGATTATGGTTTTTCTGCCCGTAGGGACCATGGGGAGTCTTGCGTTGGTGGCCCTTGACATATCCAAAGCTTTTGACCGGGTTTGGCACGCGTCACTGCTCTCTAAGCTCCATTCCTTTGGGTTTCCTCCTTCTCTTTGCTTACTCTTGTCTAGTTTTCTCTCCTATCGCTCTATATCAGCAATCGTTGATGGAGCGACCTCTTCTCCGTTTCCTTATTAATGTGGTGTGGTGTTCCGCAAGGTCCTGTTCTATCTCCAACTTTATTCCTACTTTTCAATAACATCTCCTCAGCTGTACTTCCAAATCTGTTCACTCTACTATGCGATGACTCAACCCTCCACTGTTCTACTCCAAATCTGCTCCCTCTTTTGCTTCTAGAGTTGCCTCTCGTCTTCAGCGTTCCGATTCTATCCTTGTCGATCTGGATGGGATTTCCCGGTGGGGTCACAGCAAGCTTGTTAAATTCAACTCTTTTAAAAATTCAACTTCTCTACATCTCCCTCTCAAAAAACACCTCCCAACTCTCCTATTTCCTGTCGAGGGCTCTAACATCTCTGCCTTGTGAATAACATAAACCATTTTTGGTCAATATAAAACATTAAATTGTCTTGGAAACCTCATATTTCATTGGTTGCTAAGGTGGCCTCAAAAGAAACTGGGAGTTACTGTCAGGATGCAGGGAATTTTTTCTCTGCACAAGCTGCTCCAGTTATATAGGCCTTATTCTCCCTTGTTGGAGTTACTGTTCTCACATTTTGGGGGGCTTCCAGCTCCACCCTTCTGTTGGATAGGGTTGAGTCTAAAGCTAAGAAACTAGTAAAATAAACTGTCCCCCTACTTTCAAACTCTGCGACCGTTCGACCGTTGAGCGCACTATCTCTTCGCTTTCTATAGGTCTAACAACGGCTAGACTGCTCAAGGGAGGTGGCACAAACCGCTCGCATCTCGACTCCATTGCGCGCCTGCAATACAAGGGGTGCCATGCTCTCGCATGAATTTGCGTGAGTGAGTTTTGAGAACCCCAGACTTGTTTCGTTGTGGTGCCTCTTTTCCAGCCACCTCTATTCTGTGAACTCAAATTGCCTTCTTCTGTTTTCCAACTTTTTCCAAAACTATATAATCTTCCTTCTTTTTAAAGCTCGGTGCTGCGCGGCTCCACCTGAGAAATTTGCCTTAGGCTGGGGATTGGGTGGGGGTTGTTCATGTTTTATTTTCCAACCCCCTCCTTGAAAAGGAGTGATGGTTAACTTTCAATATATATATATACTATATATAATATAGGTATTAATATATATATATATAGATATATATATATAATATATATATATATATATATTATATTATATATATATATATTATATATATATATATATAATACTATACTTACAGTTTCCACCATTCATAATGGTTTTTGCCCCCTTCCCCTTCGTAGAAACGAACCGTGAGTATGGTATTGAAAACAAAAATTATTTACAATTTAAAATCGCTACATATTGTTATATTGTTTAAACTAAATGTAGAACATTAATATTTTTTTTATATGTTTATTTATTATTTCTAAGAATTAATATATACTATATATATATATATATATATACTATATATATATATATATATAGTATTATATATATATATATATATATAAAGGGTAAAAATCTCAAATTGTCCGATATTTTACATCTAAAAGTATCGATAATATTGTGTGAAGCTCGATAACAAATTTCTCGTCCGGTCTTTTACATTTACAGAAATCGAGAATATTGTGTGAAACTCGATTAACAAATTGTCCTGATAAGTGACATAATGTCCTGATAATTTATGAAAATGCGTTTCTGTCCCGATGAGCTCCGGTGAAAAACGACATGTCCTAATAACGCTACATGCAAGCCGTGTGTGGGGTGTGTGTGTTTGTGTGTGTGTGTGTGTGTGTGGTGTGTGATGTGTGTGGTGTGTGTGTGATGTGTGTCGGTGTGTGACGTTGTGTATGTATGTGTTGTAGTTGTATCGTGTGTATGTGTGTGTGGTGTGTGTGGGTGTGTGTGTGTTGTGTGTGTGTGTGTGTGTGTGTGTGTGTGCATGTGTGTGTGTGTGTGTGTTGTGTGTGTGTGTGTGTGTGTGTGTGCTGTGTGGTGTGTGTGTGTGTGCTGTGTGTGTGTGAGTGTGTGGTGTGTGAATGTGTAGTGTGTGTGCGTGTGCTGTGTGTGAGTGTGTTTGCGTAAGTATATGTGTGTGTTTTTTTTTTTGTGAGTACGGGTGTGTGTACACTCTGTGTGTGTGGTGGTTGTGCGTCTGTGTGTTGTGTGTGTGTGTGTGTGCTGTGTGTGTGTGTGTAGTGGGTGCGTGTGTGTGTGGTGTGTGTGGGTGTGTGTTGGTGTGTGTGTGCGTGTGTGGTGTGTGTGTGTGGTGTGTGTGTGGTGTGTGTGTGTGATGTGTGTGTGTGTGTGTGTGGTGTGTTGTGTGTGTGTGTGTGCTGTCGTGTGTGTTTGTGTGTGTGTGTGTGTGTGTGTGTGGTGTGTGTGTGTCGTGTGTGTGTGTGTGTGTGTGTGTGGTGCTGTGTGTGTGTGTTGTGTGTGAGTGTGTGTGTGCGTGTTGTGTGTGTGTGTGGTTGTGTGGGTGTGTGTGTTGTGTGGTGTGTGTGTGTGTGTGTGTGTGTGTTGTTCAATGTTGTGTGTGTGTGTGTGATGGTGTGTGTGTGGTAGGTGTGTGTGGTGGTGTGTGTGTGTGATGTGGTGGTGTGTGTGTGTGGGTGTGTGTGCCATGGTGTGTGTGTGTGTGTGTGTGTGTCTTCCGTGTGTCCGCGTGTCCGTGCTCTCTGTTCTCTGAGTCTGCGTGCTGTGTGTGTGTGTGTGTGTGTGTGTGTGTGTGTGTTGTGTGTGTGTGTGTGGTGTGGTGTGTGTGGGTGTGTGCTGTGTGTGTGTGTGTGTGTGTGTGTGGTGTGTGATGTGTGTGTGTGTGTGTGTGTGTGTGGTGTGTGTGTGTGTGTGTGTGTGTGTGTGGTGTGTGTTGTGTGGTGTGTGTGTAATTATATGCACACAGTTTACTCGATTGTGAATTGCGTAAACTACAGATTCAGTTGTTAATGTTTTTAAAACAAAAACTAACAAAAAAAAAATAAAAAATAAAATAATAAGAAAATAAAATCAGCAACACAATTAGCCAATGTTGGTGCTAGAAGTGTTGGACTATTTCGTTGTCCCAAAGATAATTTATTGCATTTAGAAAATTATTCATGAAATACAGTTTAGTTACTATGAACGCGATAATAGAAAAGGTCATGGAAAATGAAGAAAGCTATTATAACAAGCGCTCACTAGGTTTTAAAATTTGCACCAGCCATCCTATAGTGTTATTTTAATGTAGTATAAAGATTTTTAAACATTTTAAAACATATTTATTACCATAATTAAATGTTACCTAGAATTTATTGGAGTTTAAATCTCTTGGAAATGCTCCAACAGTAGTGAGTGAAAAAGAATAATAGACAAATAAATCATCTCAAGGGTTCAAAAGCATCTAAATAAGTAATATAACTATGTACTACAAAGTAGTAACCTAAATAATAAAATATGTCACCCGATTACAATGAAGAAGGTTTAAACTACAACACACGGCGACTTTTCTTGCATTATAGGAAGCTAATGATTGCTGGTAACATTAAAAAATCACAATTGAACTTCATCAAAAAATGCCTCAACAATCTGATAATACCGAAAACTTTAGGTCCTCCTCAAATAAGAAACCTAAAAAATGCTCCATTTAATGAGTTAAAAAAAGTTACTCATCAACAAAATCAAAGACATCAAACAAGAAATAAAAACAACATTCAGAGTCTGCAACAGAGCTTTCAAAGATCTACAGACAGCAATTCACCAACAATTTCCGCATCCTTTCAAAAAACTTAATAATCTACTAGAAGATGCTCACTCTCACAAGGATATCGCCGTCAACACAAAAAATAACGAACTCAACAGAAAATTTGATAATGTTTTCAAGAATAGCTTATGGTATGTATCTTCCGACCCCACTAAAATTATTAATCTTTCCTCTTACTTACTAACTCAATACGAAAATATCATCTTAGGTTATGGTCTATCTTTCTCACTAAATAACCCTGACCCCATTTTGAAATTTACTCACGACTTTGACATATGGACTAAAAACTATAAACACAATGACCGCAATGCTGACATACTCAAAGGATACATCCTCTCTCACATACAAAATACTACACAAATCAAACAAATACTAGAAATTTTTTACCATACATTACATAATCTTCAAAAAAACAAGAACATAACTATCTCACGCTCTGACAAAGGAAATAACATCGTAATCTTAAACACAACAGACTATATTGCCAAATGCCAAACACTACTATCCGACACCACAACATACACTAACCTAAACACCAACCATTTAAAAAAATGCCGACTTAATTTCAACAAAGAACTAAAAACAATCTGTAAAGAACACCCACATTTGCATACCAACTTAAAGTCACACATGAATAACCTAGCACAATTTTACGGAATCCCCAAAACTCATACACAAAATAATCCATTACGCCCCATCATCTCCAACGTAAACTGCTCCACATACAAACTTTCAGCTTGGATCGCCACTCAACTCAAACCCTTAATAAATAACATTTCTCCCACACACCTAAAAAACAGCACATATTTCATACACAAAGCACAACAAATCAATCCATGCACCCACAATTTCTATAGTTTTGACGTTTGCACTCTCTTTACATCCGTTCCTGTTGATACAACCCTTAACATGTTATAGACATACATCACAACACACAATATCCCTCTTACTTATCCCTTCCCCCTCTTAAAAGAACTCATAACTCTCACTCTTAAACACAGCTATTTTCCATTCCATGACTCTTTTTACAAAAACAAGGTCTGAGTATGGGTTCCCCCCTTTCACCCATACTCAGCAACATTTATATGGAACTTACAGAACACAGCTTTTTTTTATTCACACTAGCTCTTACACAACACCACCTGGTTAAGATACGTTGACGACATTTTTAAAGCCCTTCCCCTGAACACTGATCCCAACCAAATCCTCCAGCACCTAAATAACATACACCTTTCCATAAAATACACTCTAGAACTTCCGAAAAACTCCACCCTTCCCTATCTCGACACCCTCATCTCCTGGCAGAATTCTCTATACCTTAACTTTTCACTGGTTTTCCACCCATTCCAACACAATAAAAATAGCCACACTCACATCCCTCTACCTAAGAGCCTTTCGGCTTTGCTCTCCTCAACACCTCACCAATGAAACAAACTTCATATGCAACACTTTCCAAAAACTACAATACCCCACACACATTATAAATAAATCCTATCACAAAGCCAAAAACAAATATTACAATCATAACCCCACCACAAACGACAACACCATCAAAAAATCATATCTACCCATACCCACCACCAACATTCACAACATATACCTAAACATATCATCCTCACCCCCTTCTAACGCCATCTCACTCAAGCAATCTCTCCACCCACCCAAACCTGCACCTAACCCTATTCAATGCATATACACCATACCTTGTCACGACTGCAACAGACTTTACATAGGAGAAACCAATGACTTCGACCGGAGACTATATCAACATAAACAGGACTTAATCAACGATAATAGAAACTCCTCTCTCACATCTCATCGCGCTTCACTAAATCACAAAATACACATAAACAACATGACCCCCATACATAAAACCTCCAACCCACACCTTCGAAAACTCATAGAATCTCTCTGTATAATCTCCACTCAAAATTTTAATTCCATCCCCGGTGAAATCAAAATCAACTACTTACTAAACAGCTTAATCAATGCTCATTCACAACTTATCAAAAAATAGTAACGCAAAAATCCAAAACTAACTTTCTTCCTTTACTAATTTTTCAGGGGTCGGAGATACTGCCGTTCCAAAACATTCAATTTTCATAATTTAAGAACTTTGGTCTTGTTCGTATATGTGTATGAAATTTTGTTATGTGTATGAATGAACGTATACTTGGGTATCTACATTACAGAAGCGTGTATACATGAACACTCTCCCAGCATTTTATCTATGTTTTTTATTTGTATGTATGTATATGTATATATATGTGTATGTATGTATGTATGTGTATTTATATATATATATATATATATATATATATATATATATGCATGTATATATATATATATATATATATACTCTTCTTTATATATATATATATATATATATACTTATATATATGCTGCTGCTGCTATATATATATATATATATATATATATACATATATATATATGCTCATATACTATAAATATATATATATATAACAACTGCTAACAAATTCAACGCAGTGTGATAGGTATTCAAAATAACCCCTTAAGTAATTTCACACTGCTGGGATGTGAACCTGGGCCCTAGCAGATGTCCGCGTAATACAATATATTCCCCGGTTATAAAGTATTTTACTCTGCGCGGTTGCCCTGTTTGTCGCTAGCCGCAGTGTGGACGAATTTAGGGAGTGCGCCGTGATGGTTTCCTGTTGGGTGGGTGACCTATTCACCACAGAACAATTCTGGTGCTTTACTTTTGGTTATATCTTAGTGTGTGGTCAGATCAATGCAAATACATCTATTTCAGTTGGGTTCATCCATGAGTCTTGAATTACTTCACATGTTTTACAAATATCTACTATGTATGTATATTTGATCAATATATATATAGCATATATATATATATATATTTATATAGCATCAATTATATAACTTTTTATATATATATAAATATATACTATATATATATATATATATATATATATATGCATGTATGTGTATGTATGTATGTTTATATTATATATATGTATGAGTGAATATATATATATATATATTTATATATATATATATATATATATATATATATATATATATATATATATATATATATATATATATATATATATATATATATATATATATATATATATATATATATATGTGTGTGTGTGTGCGTGTGTGTGCGTTTGTGTGTGTGTGTAGTTATATATTGGTATGTCTATGTGTTCATGTGTGTGTGTGTGTATGTTTGTATAGTTGTGAATGTAAATCTATATGCACACAGTTACTCGATTGTGAATGCTTAACTACAATTCCACTTTTTATGTTAAAACAAAATCTAACCAAAAAAAAAAAAAAAAATTCAAATAAAATAGCAACACAAGTTGCCAATCTTTGGTTGCTAGAAGTGTTGGACTATGTCGTTGTCCCAAAGATAATTTATTGCATTTAGAAAATTATTCATGGAATACAGTTTAGTTACTATGAACGCGATAATTGAAAAGGTCATGGAAAATGACGAAAGCTATTATAACAAGCGTTCACTAGGTTTTAAAATTAGTACCAGCCATACTATAGTGTTATTTTAATGTAGTTATAAGATTTTTAACATTTAAACATAATTATACTTAATAAAAGTACCAAAATTTATCGGAAGTTTAAATCTCTGAAAATGCTCCAGCAGTAGTGAGTGAAAAAGAATAATAGACAAATAAAAATAAATAAAAATAAAATAAAATAAAAAAAAATATATATATATATATATATATATATATATATATATATATATATATATATATATATATATATATATATATATATATATATATATATATATATATATATATATATATATA
Source organism: Trachelipus rathkii (assembly GCA_015478945.1). NCBI lineage: Eukaryota > Metazoa > Arthropoda > Malacostraca > Isopoda > Trachelipodidae > Trachelipus > Trachelipus rathkii. Next base: position 1,064 of record JABUQX010095939.1, on the reverse strand, counting down.
TATATATATATATATATATAATACTTCTTTCTATATATATATATTTATCTATATATATCTATAGATATATATATATATATATATATATATATATATATATATATACCAATATATATACTATATATATATATATATATATATATATATATATATATATAACTATATATATATATATATATAGGTACTACTATATATATATATCCCCCAAATTTATAAAGGTTTAAACTATTCACTAAAAGATTATATAATAGCAACCTATACAAAGGGTTTCAATTTAAGTTACTTAATAATGAGATATCTTTTAAAAAGAGATCGTTAATCTCGACCAATAAACAATACCAACTTTGTCTTTTAGAGGTAAAGAATTTGCTTTCTTATATAGACTTTTTATATATTACTAACAAATTAGCGGTTCATTCTTCCAAAATTGTAAATGACCATAAATTGAGACACGAGAGGAAATTAAAGTCTCAACTTGAACCTGATTAACACTAATCCTGATAATTTAATTTTTAATTACTCCTCTAAATTACTATCATTAGATGAGAAAAGAATTCTAAGTTTGGGTCTTAACTTTTGTTTACCGCGTTTTCGCATTGATTATTTAAAATACTTGCAATCTTTCGAAAAACTAATTTATATACTTAAACCTTTTGATATTTACAAAGCTGATTTTAAATTAGTCACCCATAAAATAAAACAAATTGCTTTCAACTACTATTATAAGTTTAAACCTTCAAAGGTATTTTCCTTTTTGATTTCTAAAAAAAAAATTTTCATTTTAAAATCCCTTCAATCTGATCATTCTTTAATTTTTTCCAAACCTGATAAAGGCCTTGGAACAGTTATTTTAAATAGGTCTGACTATATTGACAAAGTAACTTATATTCTCTCTGATACTTCAAAATTTAAACTGTTGAAAAATGTAGATCCCTTGAAACTTTCACTAAATTTAGAAGATAAACTAAATAGAAACTTACGTAAGCTTTTGAAATTTGAAAAAATAAATAAATCTACTTTCGATATGTTGTATTCCAGGGGCTCATCCCCCGGTATCCTGTTCG
>JABUQX010095938.1:12500-23181 GCA_015478945.1 Trachelipus rathkii | reverse complement strand
GGCAATCAGCTTTAGATTTTTAGTAGGTTTGGAAATGGATACATAATACCGCAAGATTCTGCATGCTAATGTTAGCCAACGAAAATGGTTCATAGGTCCAACTTCTAAAAAGGCCAAATCATCATCTATGTTCCCTGTGATTACACCCCAATAGATGCGATAAGCATATACTGGTCAGTCGATAAGTCATCAAGGACTTTATTGTCTAGTATGATAAATTTTGGATTTGGAATTGGCCTAAACTTAGCAACACCCCATTTGGAACATTGCCATGTCAGCTGTGAGCCAATGGCTCAAGAAAATTTATCTGGCCTTTGGTTTAATTCACGTCAATTTTCATTAAAATATTGACACTTAAGGTAATTAAATACCAGATGCAAAATGCAAATATCCCATTGTAATGGAACTCCTAGAAACATTTCCAAATTCTAATGAACCACGTGAATAGACCAGTTATTGACATTGGTTCCATCTGCCTTTGCTAAGTTCAATCTTGTTTGAAGCTCTGTTCCCTGTAGTGTTTTGAATATTCCATGAGCTACATCTATTCCCTTGGCGCTTTTTTGGTGTGATGTAAGGTAAAGTCATCTGAAAATAGAAATTTCTAATAACATAGGTACAGAATATTTTATAAATATAGGTAGTTTAGTTTTCATAATTTATAGGGGCACAAAACTTAGTATTATTTACCTGGCTCACCAATGATGACATTAATGCTCCTCAGCAGTGTAAAAGGGTATATTCCCATTAATTTCACAATTCACCAAGGGTTGCATCTCGCCTGCCATCGAAGCCTTCCTGTGACCTTTTTGAACAGGATTTTTTCTTCGTCTGCGACTTCTGCTTGCAATTTATTCCTTTGCTATTCTTAGAATTTATTTCTGAAAGGTATTGTTTGTGTTAAATCAATTATAATGTTTAATAAATATAACTAAATAATTGTTGATAGGTATTTAGGAGTAAATGTTGTATGATAGAATTACTTAACTGTCATAATAAGCAATGGTATGCATTTTTAGCTTTTAGGATGAAATTACTCACAAAACGTCTGACACAATGGAGGCAGAAGGCAAATGTTGCACGCAGGCTGGTCTATGCAGTTAATTTGGGATGACCGTGAAGTAAACGAGATCTCTCTAGTACTAGTATGTAAGAAAATTAGCTTGTACAATGAGGAAGGTTTGGATTATGAAATGTGGTAATCCTGCATAGTGTCGCGTAATGAAGCATTTTATATTGTAAGATTGTGTGTTTTTTTGACTTATGTGTAACTTTAATGTGAACAAGGGGGAGAGAACATACATTGAAATTACCTGTCACGGAGTCCTCTCAGCAAAGCTATCTCTCGTGAAGCCTTGTTCGATGTTGTACTCAGAATTGGACATTTCTACCACATATAATGCAGGATCTGAATCGATTTACTTAATTGAAAAATGACTCGAACATTCAATCATCTGGAAATTACTATTATGTTTAGATACAGACTACTGAGGAGCGTTTCGTTCTTCAAGTATGGAAAAAAGAGAACAGCTTGTCTTCTCGATCTCAGAGAATCTGCATTTCCTAGCTTTCTTTAGACTAGGAGCTTTCAGTTGAAACTCCTTTTTTTGAATTGGCTTTCAAGAGAGGTGTTTCAAGGAACTAGAGACTCGTAGAAGAATTGCAGTAGCCTATGGTAATTGTTGATTTTTGAGTCCTGGAAACCATGGAAAAAAAATTAACTGATAACTGGCATTTTGCTTTATATATCTGTTGAAGAACTGGGCCTGAACCGGATTCCAATCCTTCATCATATAAGTTTAATGGGTATTTGAGGTAAAATGATCTCAAAGCTGGGTCTAGACTATTTGATGATTTAACTCATAGCGTATATAAAAAACTTGTAATCTTCATCTGTCATTTTTAATAAAAAGTATAAAAATGCAATTATCTTGCTGGTTTCTTGTTCTGTGTTAATGGTCATCAAATAAGTTGATTTGCCTCATGTATAGTAGAATAGCACTGAGATGGCAACATCGTTTTATCATATTGCCTGTCTGTCTCTTTTCTGTGAACCCTATTGTACATAGTTACAGAAGGAATTTACCAATAAATTTTTCAATGCGATTGTAACGTGACATGGAAAGATTTGTTTTACATTCCAATGACAGATATTGGAAAAAAAACAAGTTATAATTTACCAATAGATATGAAAATTAGTTCTACACTAACATCTCTCTGACACTGTCTTTACTATAGTCTCTTAAAAGTATAAGGACATCTTTTCAAGCACGTGACTTTAAGTGTGGAAGTTTTCCAAAAGAATTCTGTCTAAGGGTTTAAAGCATGGCATATAAACGAATAGTATTATTTGAAACTTCTATTTGTGCTGTGATTCACTTGTGAGGAACCATCGCTAAAGTATAGTTTAAATTGATGAGTATGTTCATTTCACCAGCCTAGTGTATTGACGACACATGAACGACTCGAAAATAGATAGTTAAATGTGAGTCCCAGATATTTGTGCAGAAAAAAGTTCGAAATTGTTTTTAGTTTTCATGTAAAAATAACCTTTTAAATAGAGGTAACAGAAATGTCACTTGAACAAACATTGTTTAAAATTAATTATGCATCTACATGATGTAAAACCGTGGGTACACATTGAACAATATTTAGCGATCTTATGAAAAATTTCAGGGGATTTTGTTAGAAGTACGAACCATGTTCTGAAGCAATTGTTTTACGGTTCCTTGTACTCATAACGTCAAGTGGTCGGCGTAAACTGTGTTAACGCAATTGTGTGTGTTTTTGTTGCATAAATCTGCAATGTCTCGCAGTTCCAGAGAGAGCCAAGTATAGGTGTGAGAAGAGAGAAACTTTATTTAGGTGTATTTAGTGGTTTATGAATAATAAATCTATATTATAAATGTATAGTACGTATATAAGTAGTCATAATAGTATATGATATAATATTATATAATGATATATAGAAGTACTATTAGTAGTAAATGAATAAGATAATACTATATATAGTGATAAATATATATATATATATATTTATGAAAATATATAGATAGATATAAATACTAGATAATAGTACTTTCTCTTACCTATAACTATAATATATATATAGTTATATAGTAATATAGTTCCTACGAAGTTTAATGTTAGCGTTAAGGAAATAGTAGTAGGCGATAGTAATAGTATGTAAATTAGTAAGTAATATATATATATATATGACGATAGTATACTATAGTATAGTACTAGGTATAGTATTAATATATCTGCGAACGAGGGATGCTTGATATATAGTTTTAATATTTACTAATAAAGATAGTAAACTTATTAAATAATAAGTTAAAATAATATATATAGTTGTATAGGATATATTACGGTAGTATTATAATACTGATATATAGGATAATATATATTTAGGAATAATATATATATATATATATATACTATATCTATATATAATCAATATATATAGATATATAAATACATGTAAAGGTAAGTCTACTATAAATAATATAACATCAGATATATACTAATAATGATGCTCAGATAATAGCATAGGAATGATGCTAGGAGAAATACAGGGGTAGAATAAAGGAATGACATGAATGATAAAAAGTAAATATATATAACGATATAAGTATAAGCTATGAGAGAGTACGTATAGTGTGAAAAGGAGGGTTGAGTATAAAATGATTAGTATAAGCGAACATATAAATAGATAAGGGATTGGTCCTCATAAATGTTAGTAATGTTGTCTACAAATTTGAATAGAAGTGAGAATAGTGATACAATATAGTAATGCGAAAAGGACTCACGTAGTAAATAGATAGGTACATAAATATGATAGACTTATCAATTATAGTATGATTATAGGATATAGGTAGAAGTAAATATAATAATGATAATTAAAATAAGAGAAATCTATTTAGTATTAATAGAGTACCAATTATAAAATATTATAAAAGGTACAAAGAAGGCGGTGAGGCTCGGATGAGTACTACTAGTACTAGCTGTACATAAATAGGCTACTCCATGATATATCAGCTTTAGGCTATGATGAGTGCTATAGTAGTCGTAATAAATACCTACCTACTATAGAGTGGTGGCTATGAGTCATTTGAATGCTATAAGGTATACTATAACACTAGTGTAATTATGATATATAAATATTCTACTATAATGAGTTACACCCCAAAGGCCCCTATACGTAACAAATACGCTAGCAAGGATTAGGCATATATTTAGGGTATAGCCGAATTGCTCCAGGCGAGAGTGCTATACTATAGTATAAGGGATTATATATAGTATAATAATATATAGATATTAATATATAAAATATATATATGATAGAATATAGTATATATAAAGTATAATATATATATATATTAATATAGTATATATATAAAATAGTTAATAATATGTATAGATATATATATATATTATATAATATGAAGATAATATAGTAAGATAACAATATACATTTTTTATTATCATTATATTATTTTATTATTTTATATTATTATTATTATTAGTATATTGATTATTATTATTATTATTAATTATTATTATTGTTGTTGTTATTATTGAATATGATATTATATATTATATATATTATTATTCATTATATTAATTATTATTATTATTACTTATTATTATTTTATCATATATATTATTATTGATTATTATTATCTATTTATTATTTATTATATTTTAATTATTTTATAACCTAAATACATTATTATATACATAATTATTATTTTATTAATTATTATATTATTATATTATTATTATTGATTATTATTATATATATATATTAATTTATTATAATGATTACATGGTGGTCTTAGCTTGAGGTATAGTATATATATACTATAGTATATTAATAATATATTATATATGTATATATATATAATATTAATTATATAGGTAGTAAGATATACCGATATATAGATATATATATATATAATATATATAGTATATATATATATATATATAATATATATATATATATTATATATTTATATAATATAATTATACCGTATTATATATTATATAATATATAATATATATAATATATATATATATATATAAGATATATATATATTATATATAATAGCTATATACATACTAATATATATATATTATATATTTTATATTATATATAAATAATATATATAAATATATATATCACGAGTATATATATATATTATATATATATGATATACTATATGTATATAATATAGTATATATATAATTAGATATATATATTATATATATATATATATATTATATATATATATATAGATAGTAGGTTGGTTAAGCATATGATAATATATAGACATCATATATATATTATATAAATAATTAGAAGTGTATAAGTATATAATAGTAGTACAGATACGCTATATATATAACAGATATAGTCTAGAATATAGTATATATATATGACCATATAACTATTATACTCATATTATCTATATATTAGCCTTATATATCCTATATAGATATTATTATTAGTATTTATATATATTATAGTACATATTATAATATATAGTAGAGTATACGTTAATAGTAATATATATCATCATCATCATCATCTCCATCGATCATCATCGTCATCATCATCATCATTCAGCAGCATCATCATCAATTCATCATCATCATCGCATTTTCGCTATATATTAGTATATTAGTTATTTACTATTATTATTTATTGATTATTAATGATTATTATTATTATTATGTATTAATTATCTTATTATATTATGATTATTATTATTATTATTTATTAATTATGATTGATTATTATTCATGATTGCATGGGTGTTTTAGCTACAGAAATATATTCCCAAACTTGCTTCAGCTATTCGCGGTATGCCAAGACAAATAATTTAAAAAAAAATAGATAAAAGTCTTCTCATTGTCATACACTGTTCCAAAGAGTTAACTAGTATATATTGATATATAATATAAGTATATAGCCCCAAATAATGATATATGATATTACTACGCGCTATGAGCTAAATAGTGATATAAGCCCTATATATATATATATATATATATATATACTCATTATGATACCTATATACTGTAAATACTATATATAATATATATATATATACTACTATATATAATAGTACGTACTAGCGTCGCTACTAGCTACTAGCGCTATACTTATATAATATACTACGTATACGCCGCGTCATCATAATAATTAGTCAGTATATCGTGTCGCTCTTTGCTGCTCACAGCATTCTCTGTACGTATTGTGCACAATCAAGTTATACATAATCATATATATCTATATATATATTATGCGTATGACTAATAGAATATAACTAATAATATTTATATATATAAATAGGTATAATATATATATATAGCTAATATATATAGAGCCGCTATATACATATTATTTAGTATGGAAATATGTTGAGATAAGCAGATAGATATATAATGAAATTATATAATATAGTACATATATTATGTATATAAAGAAACTGCGTATTGATATCAGGTAATATATTCTATCAAGTGCTAGCTAAATAAGTGGCTATAGAATATCTATTACGGATACTAGCTTAGTAATAGCTCACTAGAGATATAGTCATAGTATATCTCACACTACTATATACATTATATGCCTATAGTGTAGCGAGCAGTATATATAACCGTAACTAATACGAAAGATAGTATGTACCAGAACTCACACATACGAGATAAATAAAACAATAATACGGGTGGTAGACGGGGTATAGTTAACAACGGTGAAAAGTAAATGACCTACAGTACTATAATATATAATATAGAGAACTAGGTTATAATATGACGTACCGTATGTAGGGACAGGGGAGTAGTACCGTAGATATATACCTAGCTATATATAACTAGTACTACCAAAAGAGGGTATAATATAAAAATATATTGGTAGGTAAAGCTATATGTAATAAAGTATATATATATAAGTACTCAATAAGGTAAAAATAATAAATGGTATATATTATACTAGAGCCTAGATAGTATATATCTATAGAGTAGCGTATATATTCATCTACGCGTTAGATATAACTACAGAAAATTTTGTATAAATACATTAATCATGATCTTTATAACTATATAGCTTCCTAACTTATTTAACGTCTCAGTACATATATCAAAGCTCCTCTATCTGTTATTTACTTATATACGGTATAACTAGGAGTGTGAAATTATTAATATATATTAAGAAATATGAATGCAGCTTTAAATTTAAACATATATTCATAATTTTTCAAGGTATTTGCTACTTGAATACATGTGAAGTAATTTATATTTCATATATTATGTAAATAAATTGTTATATAATTAGTATTTATACTTACTTTCTCCCTCACACCTACTTCCCTGCACAATATCATAATTATTGTAATATTATAAGATTTTACATGCTTAATATATTTCCGATTTAATTAACATAAAAGTAACTCTCACCAGTCAAATTTAATATTAGTATTAATCTGCTATGTATAATCATAATTGGATTTCTGATCCAATCTCTCACACACGCACATTCTCATCTGACAAATAAACATATTTATGTTTAATATAACAAATGTATTTAGTTAGTTACGGATGAACCAGTACTAAAGACATAATTTGCTATGTCCATTAATCATATATTATATTCTACTTATTTATGAATACATATATAACTTACTATATACTCGATTATACAAATAACTACTTATGACTATATTATCTTATACATCGAGATTGTGTCGAATTCGATATATTGCAATCGACTTTGAGTATTGCCAAATTATCCAATATTAATTATCTTCCTTGAGGAAGTAGGAATCAAGGAAAATCATATTGGACCTATAGACTTAGAAATTTACTCTATTTACTAATTCAGTGGTATTGTTATGAGTTGTAGAATACTATTGTGAACTTCGCGTAGTTAGTATATATCTAAGTAACAGTTATAACGCGCTATTATCTTAGTATATACTCACATCTCATACACATATCACCCTAGAATATAATAAAGTACCTGTTCATCCTAATAGCATTAGATTTTATATAAAGCATCACTCTCTCAGTTATTATTACTTACATCCATTATAAATTGGCTGAGTATACTACATATATAAAATAGTACTACTGGGCCCCATCTTTCATAAAGTATTTTTGGTAATATTCACATCACTTTCATTTTACCTGTGTATTCAACATACATATAATAATGTGCTTATGTATATTATATAATATACTCAAATAATTAAAAATATAGGTAATTATTTCCAATAACTGCCTATAATATAAGCGGTAGGACTCTGATATTTCAAAAAATTAAAATATAATAGTTTAAGTATAAAAGCTAATCTTATATATATGTATGATATATATATAAGCCATTGATGAATTTCTTTATAGTTGCATTAAAGTATCAGTATAATATAGGAAATAATAGTGTGTTTATTGTTATTATATTGATGTTAGTTGTTAGTATTACGTAGTATTACTATAAGGAGTACGTAATAATTATATATAATATAATAATATTAATATTCATAATTTTATATATCATAAATATATCTGAATTTGTTTTAGTATAATTAAAAACTTTCAGCTTGAATAAAGCTCTTAAAAACACACTATAATAATTATCATTTCATCAGAATAAATAACTCACTAAGAGGTGATTATAACTTTCCTCTCAACTATCAACACAGTAAAACTAATTCCAAATATTATTATATATTATATATAAATTATATAGGTTTTATGTAAAGGTTAAAATACACGGTATAATGTAGGGCGCGAGCCGTATATACGGTAGGATACACTAGTAGTATAGTGAGTGGTACGTTTACTAACAGACCCCGTTTAATGAGAGTAGTAGCGTGATAATAGAACTCCTACGCCGATACATATACCCTAAATAATTTTTACCAATGCAATTTAATTATCGGAACAATACGGTATTACCATACATTGTATATAAGTGATATGGTATATATAGTATATATAATAATATATATAGTGTACTACTATACCCTATAGTGATTTCTAGTAGTAAATCTCTATATACGTAAGGGTTTGATATAGTAACTTCCTTAGCTCATATTCTCTTATTCTATATATACTCATGAGCTATTAATCTCCTAGAGGTATGTTACATATAGATTATACATTTTAAATTTAATAATATATAACTCAAAATTTAGAAAATACTATTACTATAGAAGTATCAGAAACAAATCTGAATACTCGAAGTATATATCATTATATAAATATAATAAGGTATTCCTATCATTAAGTCATGGTTTCTAAACTATGTAAGACTTTTAAATTATTACTAATAATTGTATGTTGTTATTTTTTGTAATAATAGGGGTACTCTGACGAAAGAAATATAATTGAACGACCGAAGAAGAACACTAAAAAAGCTTCGGCTAGGAGCACAGAAGCCGAGTTGGCATGAACGGACACTGATCTGAGTCGTGTATAGTGTGAGCTAGAGTGGTACAAGAGGGCTCTACGCAATAGGTATGTTGGGTGGCGACATCACCTCCGCAATAATATATATAATATATAATAACTATAGTCATATACTATATATATGTGATTATGATGCATAAGGTCAGTAATATACGGTGTGAAAATATAATTAGTGGTAATCTCGACTCCCGCTACTCATGATATGTTGATTTAAGTATATATTGAGAATAGAACTATTTATGTTAATACCATAGTTTAGCTATTAAGATATTGTAGTCTTATCAGTAGAGCGGTATAACTAAAGTCGTAGGCTAATATATAGTGTGTGGTGATTAGTAAATAATATTCTATCTGATTTGCATATAGTAAATATAAGTATTATTCATGCAATAGAGTATGTATATCTTAGGTGGTAATCTCATTTACGGTCAACCAACATATAAATATATATATAGATATAGATAGATATTATAATAAGATATATAATGTATAATGATGAGAAGTATAGAAGTAGATATATGTAGAATATATAGATAATATATTTAGAATATAATATAAGAGATTAAGGATATATAATAAGATAGAGATATTAGGTATATAGATAGTAAAAATAGAATTTAGTATATATCTGATATATATGAAAAATAATATACTAAGTAATTTATATATATATGTAGATATATATAGATTTAATATATATATATTTATAGTATTTAATATATTAGTATTATTAATATTAATATATATATTGTAATTATATATACTATATTAATATAAGAGTATATTAAGATACGATTATTAATTGTATATAAATATTGAGAATCATAGTATACGATAAAGAATATACATAGATATAATAATTATTAAGTAATTTATATATATATAGAGTATAATTTTATTATAATATTATATGAAAAAAGGTGTATATATATTTTATAGATTTATATTTATATATATTAATATATATGAGATAAGATAATATATATATAATATAATATAATATATATACTGATTAATATAATTATATATATTATATATATTAATAATATAAGAATTATATATATATATAAGAATATAAGAATATATATATAATAATTAATTATATTAATAATTAATAATATATAATATTATATATATAATAATAATATATATATATTTATTATTAATAATATATATATATATAATATTAATATTAAATTAT